>JAJLZY010000104.1:0-41783 GCA_030564885.1 Metschnikowia kofuensis (nom. inval.)
GAAATCAGAATGTAGGAAGGATGCACGACTGCAGGCCTCGGTCGTGACTATCTGGGTGCATTGAGGCACGGAAATGTACAGCAAGTGTTTCGAAATGGCATGGGGATCTGGACTCACAAATGACAATATGGTATCTGTTGCCGCTGCATCAGATTTTTTTGCTAATCGAGGGTGAGGTCAATCAGATCGATAACTGTATCTCGAGGGCTAGCGACTGGGTTAGCACCATCGAATTTTCCACTCTCCAGACCGCAGTTCACGTTTGTGTAGTTTTATAGGTCTAAGTATTGACACAGCTCTCGGCCGCGTTGTGATACTTGAAACGACTAACTAAACCACATCATCGGTGAAATAATATGTATCAAGGAATTGGATTTCAACGCAAATAGATTGTTCTTTCAAACTCAAAGATTCATTCCAAAGAGTAAACAGCCCAATTTTTTGGTGATGGCTCACGTTGATTGAGGGGCCTTGCGCACCACTTGCCTAGCTCGAATACACCCAAGCAGACAAAGCATCTCTTATAATCTCACTTATTTACTCTAAATTTTATCTTATCGGTTTCAGAGAAAGATTAGAAGTATTGAGTGGAGCTTCATCAAGTTGACAAGATCCATTTAGCTTGAGTAAATTCGGAGTCTCAGAAGTTTGCCCTTTCAGAGGTACCAATGGTACTTGATTGTAATACTTGTCTCGCGTGTTCAAGGAAGAAAATTTCATCTCTTGAAAACCTTGGATAATTAAGAACTATAAGTGACTTTTTTTGTCTAATTTTTAAGGCTGTTTCATGAAGTCTTTGAAATTGAGCTAGGGATGTAAGCCAGCATATCATTCCAACGAGCTCTCGCTTGCGAGGACCCAATCATGCTAATCCATAATTTCAGCTTTCATTAAGTGTATAAATCATGAATTCTTAGCCTGAGGCTCTCATATTTCTGGTATAACATACTCATTAGCATAAATAATTGCCCATCAGACCAGCTTTGAGCATCAACTTCGAGAATACGCTGCAACAATTTTACTCTACTAAACTTGACAGACAATTAAGACATTATTGCGAGCTTGAAAATGTTTGAATTCAACTCTGAAACAGATAACTCCCAAGCGCAAATTGCAACAAGATGTATGGAGAATTTTGTCGAGGGCTTACACTCGTTTATCAACACAACGGGGTTTGCATTCGATAATTTCGGGAGCCAAGTGGAGAGCTTAGGTGTACAGTTAGCCAATATCACCACTTTTGTTGACAATGTATCTCCATGCAAAGAACTCTCGACCCAGCTCACTTTCACTCGGGACTTGTTTGAGAGCATGTTGGAGGCTGTGCATAGCTGGGAAAGACTCAAGAGCCTTGGAGTTCCGGTGTTTGCGTGGTTTCCTGATGTGGCTATTGAATAATCGATAGAGCTTCCAGTTGGCTACAGAATTAACCTGTCAACGCAAATATGTTCAGTCGAATCTTATACAAAAGTAGAACTCCATGCTGTGGCTGAAGGCTGAGGACAATCTTGCTACTTCAGGAGTGAGTTCATTAATCATGAATCAAGGTGTTTGCAAACGAGTGTTTGAGTGTTATTTCTTATTCTTTTTCTTTTTCGATTCATTCATTACCGTAGTATACGTGATTCTACCAAGTGGAACATCGAAAGTTTACTACCGACATGGGCTCGAAAGCCGCTCCCAACACCCTCGCCAGCAAGAGACGAGACCTGAGTTTGAATCGCGAAAATGATCTACAAATTCATCGATCAACCTGGAAAGAGCACATAGCTATATCAAAATACACCGCCTCTCATACATGTTTGAAAATTTGCTTCTACAAGAATCATGTATTGCGAACTAGGGTCTAGGCGGAGGTCTTAGGCGGGGCTCCAATGCAGATGCCAAGCATTTCTTCAAACATGAGATCCACTTAATCATCCTCATGATCTGGATTCACCCGATCCAAAATGATCTCGACTCAGAGTAGCGCTTAGTGCTTACCAGTTCGTAAATGCGATTCGTTGCTTTTGTCAACAGGGTATTTAGCGACTAAACCCTCCAAAAATTAATTTTTTTTTTACTTGTGTGGAGATGGTCTCAAGCCCAGACTGCAGCATGAATTAGCCTGTGCGACTTTTAGTCTCGCATGTCGCTTTGGAGTTTGGGAGCTGGTTCGAGTTTTCTCTCGAAAAGGGTATAGGAAGCAGAGGCCCCAAAGCGAAAAGGATATTTTATCTTCACTAAGTAACGCATATAAATTTCCGAAATCACAGCAACTCATTAAGAAGAAAAGTCAAAAAGCCGCGCTGAAAATACTTAGTTCTCTGTATTCTTTCCAAAGCTTTGCTCTCTCTATTCTTCAAGAAAATGTCGCCTAGCGTCCTCCAATTTCTGAGGTGCGCGCTTTGCTTCCACAACAAGCCAAAAGCATTTGCAGATTGGCGCGCGTATTTGTTTTTTCTCCCGATCCGTCATCCAGTGCACACACCATCTGACGCCTTGTTTAGAATTTCTTGAGTCTTACCAATCTTTATTAGCACATCCAGAAAGCCATGAGTATTGCTTCAAACGACGAAAAGTCCAACATCATGGATATTTTCAGACACGAAAACGGTATGTCGAGTCGTGGACTTTTTGAAGTTACCAAAAGTCATTGAATATTGCAGCTGCACGTGAGAGACGGCCGTATTGGTTCTGAGAGGCAACCAAAAGGTTGCTGGGAAGTTCCATTTGAGAGATTTGCTGACTTGCGAGAAATCTTGATTAAACCCCAGAAAGATCGAATCAATAGGAACTCAAATGTCTCATCTGCAGCTTTGTGGGAGATCTAATGATACTCCGAGTGACGTTGTATGCCCCATACAACTTGCTAAGGTCTCATCTTACTTTTATCTCATTCAAGATCTTCCCTGCTTCTGACTATTTCCTCTATTGTCCCCCGCTCAATTCCAAAAGATCACATACTAACGACGCAGATTCGGTGGACTTGCTTCTCCAAGAACTCAACCACAATGGGCTTGCGCAGTTATCCTTGGGTCCAGACGATTCGTCCCCAGCTGGGTCTCCGGTAAAGCCGCTACTATACCATACACAAGAAGTCAGCAAGACTTTGGGAAATCTGGAGGGACATTCGACAACTGTCACCCACCATCAACACCTCCAGGAGCTGCTGAGAAAGGACTTCAACTCTTCCTCAGACACTTACGTCAGCGACAATGATGAGGGAGATACAAGCCACTTTTCAAATGGCAACAGTGGCGAGACCGGCAACATTTCTCCGGCTAAGGAATCAGGAATTGCCCCTTCCCCGAGCAAGAGCATCATGAAGTCTTCTGTTGCGTCTGGCTCTCCCAAGAAGTCAGTGGTGTTCCAGCCTTCTCTCGATACGTTCCACACATATACACCCAAAGACTCAGAGGCAACTCCCACCTCGGAACTCGCAACTTTTATTAATCATCTGTGGCAAGAGGTCGACCACTCAGCCACGTCTCAGGACTCTTCGTCGTCTCCTCCTGCACCTCCACCACACTCCTCGAGTACCATCACAGGACTTTTGACCACCTCGAGGGATCTGCTGGCTATCGACGATATCGACGATTTCGAGGGGTCAACGCGCATTGCAGCGTTCAAAACATCTGACAAAAACCTGTCGAACTTGTCATTAAACGAGAAGCTCAATGTATTCTTGGCATCGTCTTCGAGGCCCAGTAACGATGACTTGGATCAGCATCTACACCAGTTGGAAGAGGCAAAGAACGAGGAGACCAACGTCAACATACACCGCTTGTCATATCATTTAGAAGACTACAATTTGAGCCCCTCAGAGAACCCCTTCAATGCCTTGACCAAGTCGCTGGAGCTTTACATAAACTCTGCGCATTCCTCGCAATCGTCTCTCCAGTCTCTCATGGACTCGAATAGGCAACTCGAGGCTGACACTGTGGAGAAAACATCGAGAGGAATCCAATTCAATGACGGTATCAAAGGGTTTTCAGACCCCGTGGCCACTCTGTTAATTCCCTTAACTGGCGCTGATGAAGACTCGTTATCGGAGTCATCGAGTGTAGGCTCGCAATTTTCAATTCTGCAGATGAAAAAGGATTCAAAGCAGGCTCTAGAACCGTCTTATGATCAATCCTACAACCTGACAGAAAAGTCCATACTCAACATGTTGAATACGCAATCTCAGACTGGCTCAGCCGAGGAATCGCAAGTGGAGAAGACTTCTGAGGATCCCTCAACCATAAAGCCCACCGTCGAGAACTATAGTGATTCCAATGCAGACGCCGCAGACGCCGTAGACGCACACTCAATTCTTGATAAACCGCCGCTTATCAAACGTGAAGATTCCGAGGACGTTGTCAAAGTGAAACAAGAGGAGGCTGAAGAGATGCGCCGTGAGTCAAATTTGTCAAGTCTACCGATCAAACAAGAGGAAGATACACCAAGTCTACCCTTCATCAAGACTGAAAGCCAAACACCCTCTCACAAAAGCTCCGAGCAAGACGACATCGTAATAAAGCAGGAACAAGGGGAAGGCCATCATCATTTTACATTTGAGCAAGTGCCCGAGTTGAAGCAAGAGGATAATGAAGAGGACACTTCTGCCATTGCGGACAGTTCAACGGCTGACAAAGAAATCGGGCAGACTAAGAATGAAAGCCAAGCCTCTTACGTCTCAGAAAGCGAGTCAGAAAATGCGGACTCCGACAATGAGTATTCGTTCGGACAGGAAGTCCATGACCACGCTGCTGAGATTCATACGTTCAGAGTCGACGAGAAAGCCGTCATTCCAGGCCCTGTCAAATTGGTACATTCAGCCGACAGTTCATTGAAATTTCTGCCTACACCTCAGCAAAATTCTTTCATTGCCGCTGCGAAAGGGAATATCTCGTCTGGCCCTAATCTGGAAGAAGTTCAGCAAAACGAAGCTGAAAGTGAGCATCAAGATGCCGCCAGATACTCCGCATCTACTGATTCGGTTGACCTGGACGAATATAAGGATTCCGTGGAATACTCTCTTAAAAGCCTAGCACCTCCACGCTCGCCAGTGCGTGCTTCGCACATCACGCCCACACCTCTTGAGCCCGCCTCAACAGCTGTAGGGATCAAGAGCTTACCCTCTCAGCAGGATTTTGACAGTAGCGTTCTCGCCAACTCCTCCAATATCAGCCCTCCAGTGAATATAAAGCTACCAGCAGTTGAGACAGGTGACAACGCTTTCGCTGACTTGACTGATAAGCTAACTCTGAACTCGCATTCATATGAAGAATCTCTATCAGCAGAGAATGACGTGGAAAAAAGACCGGTTAGCTTTCTTTCAATTTGGCACTCTCAGCTGTTAGGGCGTCGACCCGAAAAGCCTGCTTCAAATTTTTACAAAGTTCCATCCATCCTGACTTACAACACAGCAGATCTCTCACAATGCGAAAGGTATCATATACCCGCCTCTTTACAGCCAAAGAAGTTCACCGACGTCAATCTTCTTTCGACGAGGGTTGTGAGTCTGACTTATGAAGATCTCAATGTCTCCGCTTTCTTGCCCGAGCTTTCTCAGGACTCGGGCCTTGAGGGCCATTTTAAGCATTTGGTGAAAGATCAGACGCTTGCAGAAGAAAACAGCTTTACTAGTAGAGAACTCGGAGGCCCAATTCTGCGCAGAAAAAGTCTCGAGTCTCTGAATTACTTGTCGAATCATGTAAGGCAGGGATCAAGGAATAGCTCGATGCAGGCGTCGATCGCCCAGAGAAGAAAATCCATTGGCAACACATTGCGGCCTGATCAGGTGCCCATATCGCGAAAAGAAGCGCAAACCAAAATCTCCAGATTTCACGTTCCCTCATTTGAGATCAAGAGATCGAATTCTGTTTTATCGCCAAAAAATCAGTATAATGAGATCTTTCAGGATGGATCTTTTGTAAGTCCAACAATCAGGGCCCCAGGTATGAAGACCTTGCCTAGCATGGACCGTGAAGATGTCAAGAAGATCATGCAAATGAAACAAGCCATGTCCTTGGAAGAGTACTCAGGTCTCAAGAAAATTGGAGCTCCAATTTCTTACACGAAACACGAGCAAATCAACAAATACGACAGACTTCAACAACGTGCCTCCATTTATTGTGACTCACTCGCATCGACGTCGGGCATGGCTGCCACGAAGTCTCATGCTCAGCCCAAGACACTTGATCAGTCAATCGAATTTCACCCATATGTCAGCGCAAAACTCCTGGCAGAGAAAAATCATCTGAATGGAAGCCCCAAAAGCAATTCAAATGACTCACAATCTCCATTTAAGAAGAGAAAGAATTTGGATGGCGAGGAAAGTGGAACGGTTGTTGGGCAGCAAGCCTCGGGGATGTTGCAGAATTCGGCGATCGACACGGAACTCACTGAAGTTTCCTCACTTCCAGATCCAGGTGAAAATTTTGTCAGTTTAGAAAACTCACCGTTGAGCAATAAAGTGAAGGAGTCATCATTCTCAAATACTTTCCAGGACGTCGAAACGGTAAACAGTTCCTCAAAAAATCCATTCCATCCTAGGGGAAATCAAGGTGTATTGAAACCAGACGGGGGCTACTCTGCTCGCGAAGCTTTTCTGAACGACATCTCGATTACTGGACCCCTCAACAAAATCAAGGTAAAGTCCTGGACTGACACAAGTGACGGAGCCCCACAAACACCAGAGAAACGTGGAAAAAATTCAACACGCAGCTCACCGATCAAGATTAATTCGCCGATCAAGGTTGTTAAGCATAATGGATCGGTTACAGGAATTGTGCTCGACAAAAAAGTAAAAGATATTGGAGAGGGTCAGGAGTTGCACAATAAAAAACTCAGAACAGATAAAGGCCACCTTAGCACGATTTCCGTTCCGTCTAATATAATAAGTGACGACGCAGGCTCGATTGAAGCCGCTCAACCAGCACCGCAATCCCAGGAAATTGAAGAATTGTCGACCAACCAATTCCAAGAAACAGGAAAACTTTTCTTTCGTGTGGTGGGTTTGAAGAATGTCAATGTGGGCGAGCTCAAAGATAGAAATGTTGCGTTCAATATGACCTTGGACAATGGCATCCACTGCATCAAAACCCCCAACTACCACCTCGAGTCGAAGAAAGTGCAGATCGACAAAGAGTTTGAGCTTTCTGTGTCAGATTCGTTGGAGTTCATTCTTACCTTCAAAGCATCTTATACGAAGAAAAAGCCCACTTACAAGGAGGTTAAAGAGAGAAAAGTGGTCAAATCAAAACACAAATTCGGAAGACTTTTTGGATCGAAGGAGATCATCACAACGACAAAGTTTGTGCCACAAGAAAACACCGATCCATTTGAGAGTGTCTTTGCTACAGACGGCTCCTTCGCCAGATGCTACGTTGATTTAGACCTGTTCAAACCTCAAATCACGGGCCAGGCATGCAACTACGATCTAATTTGTTTCAATGAATGGGCTTCCTACACACATAATGGTGAAAAGATTGTGAAACAGCCCCACCAAATTGCTCAGCTCGAGGTGAAGATGCTCTACGTCCCGAGAAATGAGACGTACGAAATTTTACCAACCAGTATCAAGTCGGCTTACGAGAGCTTGGATGATTTGAAACACGAGAGATCGTTGGCGTTGGAGGGTTACTTGCATCAGGATGGTGGAGACTGCGACTCAAGAAAGAGGCGGTGGTTCAAACTTTCAGGGACTTCCTTGATAGCGCATAGCGAATACTCGCATAAGACAAGAGCAAAAATTAACTTGGCGAAGGTTGCAGAGGTGATTTATGTTGATCGAGAGAACCCTGAGACTTCGAATCATCGCAATTTTAGTGATATCTTATTGATGGACAATTCGTTTAAAATTCGGTTCGCCAATGGGGAAATCATTGATTTTGGCGCACCATCAAAAACCGAAAAAAATCTCTGGATCAAAAACATTCAGGAAATTGTATATCGAAACAAGTTCCGTCGGCAGCCCTGGGTGAAATTGATGCAAGATAGAAATGGCGACAAGA
This sequence comes from Metschnikowia kofuensis (nom. inval.), assembly GCA_030564885.1. Lineage (NCBI taxonomy): Eukaryota > Fungi > Ascomycota > Pichiomycetes > Serinales > Metschnikowiaceae > Metschnikowia > Metschnikowia kofuensis (nom. inval.). The sequence continues at coordinate 7,983 of JAJLZY010000104.1, forward strand.
GAACGCTGTGGATTGGCTCGTGAGCGCAGGTGCGACAAGATGATAGGGTGCAATTGGAAGACAAACAGGCTTTCGAAGTAACCTTTCTTATCGAACTCTATATATACTTAATATCAGTAGTTACCATAAGAATTGCGGGCTTTTGTTACTCGCTGCATGACTGTAGTCGTGACATTAAGATTATCATTTGATGAAGGACATCAAAAAGACATAGTCGACTGCACATAAGTTGCCTTCTGGTGCTACAGACAAGCATATGTGCAAGCTTTCGGTCTACTCCACGGCCTTCTGAGACATTAAACCATCATAAATACAGCTTTATTGACCCCTGTTTCCTCTGAAGTGAAAAGCTATAGTCATCTTGTGCCTTTAGACTGCTGTTTCTTGCTAAAAATCCACTTGAGTCTTTCATATACCATGGCGAACTCAGATGATGAAGATGCATTCCTCTATCTGTCTGAGGACGAGCAGCCTGCCACCAAAAAAGCACGTGTTGAATCCCAGACGCAGCTAGGAGATGACGTTGGCACTCAAAAGTTGTCAAACGCAAACAGCGGCCCAGGCACCGGCTCAAAAGATGACGGTAGTGTACAAAATCAAGACGAATTGGTCGAAGACGAATCCGAAGAGGAGGAGGACGAGTCCTCAGATGACGATATCGAGTTTGTCATCGGTGACCCCGCTCCACGAGCGCCAAATACTGTTACCACCACTGTATCGTCCACAGCGGGGCCTCTCAATGACACTATTGGCGAAGTGAATGACGAGGATGATGACACAGATGAAAAAACAAACACTGAGGCAGATAGCAGCACGCGAAAGAAAACGGTGAATGTCAGCAAGGACGATGGCGGAGCTACAGTGGACATCAATCTGGTGGCCGAGTACGAAGGCAAGCCTTTGACGCAACTAGATCTTGACGAGCTCAAAGAAAAACCATGGCGAGCACCGGGCGCAGATATTAGTGACTATTTTAACTACGGGTTTGATGAGTTCACATGGACTGCGTACTGTCATAAACAAGACAAGACAAGGGGCGAGTTCAATCCACAAAAGGTCATGGCAAAGATGATGGGCGGAGCTCCTGGAGGCAAAGGCCAGATGCCTTTCCCGTTCCCATTCATGCCTAACATGCCGAATATGCCGAACATGTCGAATATGCCTAACATGTCGAATATGCCGAATATGCCGAATATGGCCAACATGCCGATGCCCCCCAATTTGCCAAATATGCCTATGCCTCCGAACATGCTGAATATGCCTAACATGCCCAACATGCCTCCAATGCCCCTGAATATGGCCAACATGCCTCCAATGCCCTCGGACATGCCAGTGCCGCAGGGCATGGGCGGCGCACCGCCAAATTCAGGTTTTGGATCGAATAATGGAAATTTATCCGGCGGGCAGCCCACTAAACCTGGATCGAGGCAGCAGGGGTTTAATAGGTACAAGAAGTGAGGTTAAGTTTCACTGCAATTAACGTTAACTGGCCCCGTGACTACAATCTGCGGTTGATGATGCTTGTATATTATATAAATCCTATCATCATATCTCCTTTGTCGAAGCGTGATGAAATAGAGATGATGATTTCCCTAAACCGACCGAGAAAACATTGAGACGCACATTAACTAAGTACTTCTGCGCAAAAAACTGATGAGACAAACCTTTTACTCCTCGTCCGACTCTTCGTCAGCCTCTTGCAACCATTTGACAAATGGTTTGGCGGCCTTGCGGACTTTCTTCGAGACATCCTTTGGAACGTACTTCTTCGATACTTTGGATCCGAATTCTATGATCGCCTCTTCACTTATTATTTCGCTGTCGTAGAGCTTGTGTAAAATCTTAGGAACAGCAGGGATCAAGTCTGGCTTCTCCAAACCCAAGAATCTTTCCAAACCCCCAAGGAACGCCTTCTCGTAATCTTCTCTCTCATTGATCAATTTGACCAACAACCCTTGGTGGGCCTCCAATTGGTCAATGATCTCTTCGTCGAACAAAACTTGTGCCATAACCATGAGAACCTCAGGGCTTTCTAAAAGCTCCAACTCAACGATCTTCTTGTAAATTTCCACATCGGAAGGCAAGTCTTCCTTAGAGTCAGGGGCTTGTTCCAAGACCCATTCTCCGAACTCGCTAACTTTAGTTTGCGAGTCGCTGAGAGAAAGTCCTTCCAACTCTCTAGCTCTAGCCTCGACAGCTTCCTTCGACATGTCGACAGCCCAATCGTCATCAGCAACCTCGACAGTTTGGCTCGACAAAGCAGCGGCTTCAGCGTTGATTTTTTTCGTCAAAACATCATCATCATCATCTCCCTCCTTCTTGGCTTCGCCGCCCTCAGCATTTTGAGCGATCTCGGAAATCGTCTTACCACCACCCACAACGTTAGCCGTGGCGGTAGCAGCCTTCTTTCCAGTCGAGGCAGGAGGTGGATTTTTCAAGATGTAAGATGACAACTTGTGTCTCGGGTCAACCTCGGTGATACGGCCACATGCTTTGCAGTCTTTTTGCAAGAACCCCTTTCCTTTGATCTGAATTTGTGTTTCTGGATTTTTGCAAGCGCCACACAAGACAAACTTGATGATGAATCCATCCAAAGAATCTTGTAATTCAGATTGCATGTGGGAACCGTTGACTAAATAACGGTCATCATCCTCCTTGAAGGTAGTTTGAGCACCCAATTCATATCCAAAGAACTTTACTACGTAAGGAGCAGGTCTTCCCAAGGCTCTGGCAACTTCACTCAAGTTTGGAATGGCAGTTTTGATACCGTTACCTCTACCTTCCACCTTAGCCTGGATAGGAGGCATTTTGTACCGGTAGAAGGGGTCGGTGTTGTCACGACAAATATTGATGAACGACATGGTGGCGAAAATTCGGGTGGTGAACTAGACGTTTGGCTTTTTCAGAAGTTGGATTTTTTTTCGCTTCCCTCGCTAGCAACCGCGCACCCGTACCTCATGTAGTAACCGGAGTCAGCGGGATGATAAGAATCGAAGATTAATGTTAGATAGTTCTCCCGGGTGATTTTTTATCGTGTGGACTTTTTAGATAGACGGGAACGCCTCTGTCTTCAGTAGAACAATGCATCGGTTGGAATGAGAAATGTAGCCTTTAATCCATTTTTTGGAGATCAAATTGGCCAAAATGCACTCCACCTCCTCTACGGAAGCCGCGTAATTTTGACTTGTGAGAGACTCAGGAGCAACAAGACTGCCATCTGGAGAACTCCCATTTTTAGCAGAAAATTCAATTGCCAATTGAATAGCGCTGAGTGGGATGATATGTGGGGACAGAGTACTGAGCTCTGCAAAAACACGCGCAGTGCGCTGAATCAAACGGAGGTAGCAGAGACTTCTCAAATGCACCACCAAAAGATAGATGTGGCGCTTCAAAAAGAAAGTCTGGAATTGGCCGACACACTCGTCAAATTTCCTTAAATTCCCTGTTCTGATAGCCTTGAACAAATTATCGTCATAGACGAGACTAAGGTGTTTAAATTTAGATGACGTCGATTTTGGAAGCGTGCTGCGCGAGTTATACAACTTGAGCGGCACAAGTAGAAGCAAGATTTTCTCTGCCTGTACGATGACTCTATCCTGGTCTTTGTAGCAGGAAAGAAACTGCATCGCAGTAAGGAGCTTGGCCTCAGCGAACGCAAAATCAGACTCGTCAAGCGAGAGAAGGGCGCTGAAATATAGGTACGTAACGATATGCCTGCGGTATTCCACGGGACTGTTGACAATTGTGGGAAGCGCAAGACCCGTCCCGGTGAGTGCCTTCTCCATGGACTTCGCCAATTCAAGCTTGTTCAACTTGAAGTATATCTTAATGAGCGCGGCCAAAAAGAAGTGAATGCTTGATTTTTTCGAGGCGGCGAGGTCTAGATTTTTGTCTGTGAGACAGATCTTGAAAGACTTGTTGATTGTGGCGGCAATGAGTTCGAGCGCCTCGGTGGCAGAGTCATTATTCGAGATTTTCTTCAGCGCAGACTGCTGTTGGGTGCGGACTTGATATATGGATATCAACTCATCGCTACAGTTGATAAGAGCAGCACACACCCACTTCAGCTGGGTCTCTGCTGCCCGGTTCAATGCAACAACCAAGTCATTTAGGTTGTAAAAAGAAGCATTGATGTCCTTTCCTATATAGATGGAACGCATTGCCGTCAAATAGCAGCGTATCACCGGCTGAAATTTCTCGGCCACAGGGTAAAGATCGATTTCACTCGGTTCATTAAAGTTGGCCCGCATGGGCCCCTCATCATGGGCTGGGTTTATGGTGAGGAGCCGCTTGAGCTTGCCGCTTTTTTCACGGGCAATTGCGGCAGCAAAGTCCTGGATATATTCATAAAGAGACATTTTCTTATATCCACTGAACCTCGAGTCGATCTAGGGTGAAAGGTACAAAACGCGCGGCACTTTCGATAGGATAGGAGCCTGTTATGATTTGCTTGAACAGATTCGTGTCTGTGTCCACCTCTATGTGAATCGTTACAGGTAAAAAGGCCAAGTGTTTGTGGTTTTGGAAATGCTTCACGCTCTACTTCGTCACTTCTGATGCGGTTGGCAAAGAGAAATCAGCGCGCCAAAGTTAAAGACATAACCACCGGCGCGGGGAGCTTCGCAGCAGCGAACCAGATCTCAATCCACCTTGAACCGAGTAGAAAAGAAAAATAAATGCTAATTCTGTCACTGACGCTAACAAAAGTCAAGAGGTAAGAGAAACATGCAATTATTGTGAGGCCATGACAGTATCGGTTTCGGTCAATTGATCGAGTAGGACTGCCATATCTAGCATTGTGGGACGAACCTCAAATTTTTGAGGCTTGCGACTAGACACCCGACATGGTGCGGGATCATGGGTCCAATCGCTAGGCCTTTATAACAACCAATACCTTTTGCCCCGCTATCACTGCTGGAAATAATGCAGTCGACTTTTATTTAGGGTACAAAGTCTCAATAGATGCCGATTGACTCAGCAAATATTCGCGGCCTGTGTCTTCGTTCGCGGTTGAGCCTTTTGGATTTCAAGTTCATTGCAAGAGGACGTGCTCGCTGAGCAGACCAGTAATGACTGAGATGATCACTGTGGGAGCTGACCGTGGATTGAAAAAATATACCGAAAGAGTTTGGCTGATGTTGAAGCACACCAACAACCCTACTAGGAAACCAATTTTTTTATTTTTTTTTGGGACAAACGTGAAGCTTGGCAAGAATAAGCTGCCCCTCTGGCTTGTCGTCATTCAATTTGGCGCGCATGCATCGTCGTTTCGTGCACCAATACATCAATACGCCATGAATGACCAGACCAGACAGTGAGTGAAATTGAGTGTGTCCATGAGAGTTGTTTTTCTTCTCATTCCTGATAATCAGGGGCAATCTTATAGAGGTGAATCTTTTAAGAAACCGTTTACTAACTTACGATAGCTTTTTTTTAACTATCTCCAAACTGCCAAATCGAAATGAAAGCTACATGAGCTTGCGCAATTTGCAACACCGGGAAGGGTGGCGCTATGGCACATGGTCCGCCTCTTGTCCAAGCATTTTCTAGCGGTCTCAATCTAGATTATTTCTATTACTAAGTGAGAGACTTCTTGATAGGCATGTATCATTCACGGTTTTTTCAAATGGATCAACCTGGAAAATACTCCGGTTAATATATTTTTAAGGAGTATCTCGGCGGTTAGGGTGGATGACGGGGGCTCTGCAGATATTTGGGCCTGCGCCTCTGAGGCTCTAAACTCGTTTCGGGCCGGTTTGCAAACGGTTGCGCTTCGCGAGTCCCCCTGACTCCAAATTTTATTTTTATTTCTGGCCAGTTTTTCGACTTTTCGTCGCGCGGTGCAGCTGAGTTCGCGGCCAGACCCCGGCCCCGCGTTCTCCTATTCCTGCCTTGGCCGCGCCAACGTCACTCGCTCGCCCGCTCGCTGCAGCAGCCACGCACGATTGCCAATCACGAATGGTTTGCCAATTCACAGAATTTTCTTCCCTCCTACTTTCACTTGTGGAGAAACGAATGTATTAAGGTCCATTTTCGTTTTTTAACAGCACAATTTTAATTTTCTGTGGAGTTTAAACTCGTCGCGATCGCTTCGAACCCTACACCTTCCCTTCCGCCTTCCGTTTCATCAATCTTGCACTGCTCCTCCAAATCAGGCCAGGGCACAGATTATCCGCCAACTGAGCTTCTGAAATACCCACGTAACAAAATTCTCAGACACGGGAGCGAAAGAGACGGCAACTTCTTCCCAGGATTTTAAACGTCACTCATTGATGCTCAATATATCACCACCCACAATCTCGCTATCTTGTGAAGGTGACGACAAGGTGCGTGGTGTTCTGCTGACATCTCATGCGTCGGTTTCGCCCATGGCTGTGAGGAGAGCGTCGTCGCTGATTTCGCCCGTGCACTCGCTCGCTGACCCTTCATGTGCCAATGCCGCCACTGTATCACCCCACAGTTCCGTCTTCTTGGGTCCCCAGGCGCTGTCCCTCCTGGCAGACGTGTTTGATTTACTGTCGGAATTGTTGTTGGAGCATGACCCAAACCCATTGGCATTCGAAATGGACAGACATGCCGATCTCTCGCTGCTGATGCTCAGCACTCACTCTGCGGCGGCAGGATCAACCGGATCAAATGGTGGCCACAGAGTAAGGTCTGGCTCGCTTTTCTCCACAAACTCGATATGGAATGATGACAACCTCCCTAATAATTCCCCGGATCGTTCGTTATCGAGTGGAGGAGGTGTCGTCGACAATTTCCATGATCTGTCTTTCGCTGGCATATCCTCCTCAAAACCCAGCTCCTCGTCATTTTTAAGCCCAAATCTTATCCCTCAACAACCAGCCCCTTTCGGATATGTGAGCCAGCCGAGAAACCGCTCCCACACTATGTCTGGCTTGACTTACAACCCAAACACCTCAAAGGCGGATTCATTTAGATCCAACCTTTCGCCACTCTTGCATTCGTCTCACGACGACCCGGCATATGCCGTTGATAAATTTACCCTTGATTCGATTGATTTACCAGTTCAGAGCACTCGCAATCGCTCCCAGACATACTCGGGCGCACATCCTAAGATTGCGCACTCCTTTCTTCCTAATGTCATGTCGAAACCAACTTCGCAAACTCCACAAAGCTCCACACAAAGTCTGACATCTCATCTTCCAAGCAGCTTTCAGGCTGCAGTCGGAGACGAATCTTCCTTGTTGTTTTCAAATGTTAGCGCTGAGCCATTTTTGCAGGATGATTTCAACTTTCAAGGGTTGCTGATCACGACAAATTTCGAAAATCCTAGCTTGGGCCCAACAAATACCTTACTTCTTGATAATGTGCCTCGATTTCTTGACGCTTCGAAGCTTTATCAACTTCTCAGTCAGCCAACCGGAATTACTTCGAGCCTTCACAATCGAGGTGTTCTTAGTGTACGTGTAACACAAGCCAGCAATTCCAAAATGGCTCTTGTGATTTGTCCCTCAATCGAGGTCGCGATGAATTTGAAGGCAAACTTTAACCACATTGAAATTGTCCCGGGAGCCATTCTCTACGTTGCATTTGCAAAAGTGTTAGATAGGTCATCATCTTTGAATCAGCATGCGGCTCCGATCACCACCGTTAGCAACGGCCCACCTAGCCAGCCCTTCACGTCGTCGAAATCAACAAATGGCAACTTTCAAAGAGCTAGTGACTTGGTAGCACGGAGGGGCTCCGTGAAAGCGAGACCAGACATTCCTTTCATGTCTATTTCTCGTCAAGTCTTAGCCACTTGCGTTTTGATCGCTGATCTGTTGTCTTTAGATTTTCAAAAGATTACAGCCATAATTGATCATGCATCGAATTTTCCGAAGTCCGAATATAAAGCAACTTTTGAGCCGCTTCCTGAAGCGAATACCACACGCAAATTTGATGCACCCAGGATCAGAGAGTTGCGGAAATCTCTTGAAGCGAACGAAAGAAGGACACAGGGCGATCAAGTTGTTGATGTTGAAGATGAAGTTGTGGAATTGTCTCAAGAGGAGATCGAGTCCTTAGCGCTCGAAATGTTGGATGAGCTACCCGAATTATGTTACGATCACATTGGTAACACGGTAGTACAGAAGATGTTTTCAGTTCTTGAATCCCCTGCCATCAAGTTCAAGATGGTGAAACGAATTCTGCCGTTTCTTGCGCAGTTGGGTGTTCACAAAAACGGAACTTGGGCGATTCAGAAAATAATAAACCTGGCTCAAAACGAGTCTGAGCAAAAGGTTTTAATTGCCGAAAGTCTCAAACCCTATTCTGCGAAATTATTCAATGATCAATTTGGCAACTATGTCTTACAGTGCTGCCTCAAATTTGATGCTCCTTACAATGATTTCATCTTCGAGGCCATTTGTAACAACTTTATGGAGATAAGCTCGGGAAGATTTGGGGTACGCTGTGTCAGGACTATTTTGGAGACCCTTAATGACAATAAGGACACGGTGCAAAGCTCAGTCACTCACGAGCAACTCATATTGGTGTCGGGTCTTATTGTTGAGCACGCCAATGAATTGATCGTCAGCAACAATGGTTCACTTTTGATTACTTGGTTCTTGGAAAGTTCTAACGGTATGAACAAAAGCACACAAGATAAGAGAACGAGTCTTTTGTGTGATAAAATTCTTCCTAATTTAGACCGATTGTGCACTCATAAGTTGGCACACGGCATAATCTTCAAAATTTTGAACAATAAGCAAGATACGGATGCAAAATCGAGAATCCTCTATGCTTTGTTTCATAGGTACAGCGAGTCAGAATATGGCGATCAAAGACAGCCCACAAAACTCTTGGAATCTATATTGAAGGAAGGGCCGGATAATAATGCGGGCCCACTCTTTTTGCAGAAACTTCTCTCGCATCTTTCTGTCTTCAGCATTGGTAGCGAACAGGAAAACAAAAAGTATCAGCAGGTCGCTGTGGGCCAAGTGAAGAGAGTCCTTCTCGAGATGTCAATTTCCAATCCGCAACCGTACAAAAAACTAATGGAGGAGGTTGGACTCACTAACAGCAGACTCAGTAGAGCCGGATCTGGGAACAGAAGAAGCAAGAGGGGACACGGTCATAATAGGAACAGCCAACAGCTCTATCAACAAGTCGCTATGAGCCATGTGTATCCTCAAAATCAGCATATGATTATGCCTACCGCCTACGGCAATATGTTGCCCAATCATCAGCCGTTTTATGCGCCTTATAATCAAGCATACGCGTGCACTGGTATGCAAGTGAATGGTGGACATGGCGGGCCTACCGGTCAGTACTTAGACCATGGCGCTGGTGAATCTAATGGGTCAGAAGCCACGCATCATAACCAAGACGCCCATGTGATGAGGCAGCTCGAGCAATTGTCACTTCTGTCTGCAGCAATGGGCTACGGGTCTACTCCGGGCACTCCTGGTGCTGGCATGAATATTCAAGGCCAGAATCTGTATTTTTAAAAAATAGAAGCGTAGAATGTGGTGAGCATCCAATGTCATTTTCAAAAATCTAAATCATTAGCAAATTCTCCAAAATGTAAGCCTCGGAAAAGTTTGTAAATCGCGTGACCTTGCTGGAAAACCGTTGAAGTAGTAACAGGGTTGAGGCTAATTGGAATATCTTGAAAGAGAGGCTTTCTCTATGAATGATTATTGACTCGACATGAAAGTCACATTTATCTTATATTAATTTCATTGATATTTGCCAATGCTAGATGTTCTAAGAACACTCTGTTTCTGCGTACTTGGCCAATGTTAGTATTCGTGCCTTTTTGCCTATTTAGGAGCTTCAGGTGCGTCTCAAATCCAGCTATATATCCTGCATGTGCGCCCTCGAGTTTAGGTAGCACGAAATGCGAAAGCAGTGTTAGGGACCTTGTCTCCATTAGAAATCACCTTTTGTGGACCAAATTTTGAGCGCATATTGACGCCTTCACTTCAATAAGATTGCTGAAACTCGAAGTTTTGGCAAATTTCCATTTGCAGAGTGCTTTTGATTTCGTTATTACCAGCATTTGTCCCAGATCCGAAGACTTCACCTTTCGCCGGCGGCTGCTCAAACAATCGTTCCGCTTGCCAGCCAGTGACACAAGTTTCGATTCTTTTTATCCTTCTTTCCAAAATCTCCAAACGCTTTTTTGGCTTGTGAACTCACACGATATTGGATCGGGAACTTCTCTAAGGAATAATAGCAGTCTCCTCGACCTCGCGGACAAATTTAGATAGCAGACTATTTTGTGACCACGCTTACTCGTGTTCGAACTTACAATTTTGCGCAATGACGCTTGCAAACTCAGACGGAAGGCTATCAAAGCGAAACAAAATAGCCTCATACTTCTCGACGCTGTCAACGACCCACAATCAGAGCGATCATCACACATTTGATAACGAGCAAGGCGACTATCGCGCGATGCACGATTCTATTTTAAGCGACCGGCGTCACTCCAAAATCCAAAGGTCGCAGCTTCAGATGGATAATGTGGCTCATCTGAGACTTTTGCAGTTACCGACAGAAGTCCTTCTTCAAATCTTCAAGTATTTGGATAAGAGCGACCTATTCTCGCTTTTGACAGTATGCCGCGAATTTTCAAGTCTCATAGTGGAGATCTTGTGGTTTAGACCGAACATGCAAAGTGACTCAGCTTTTCAGAAAATCAAAGACGTCATGACACTCCCTCGCGGCCAAACGCATTGGGATTATCGCAATTACATAAAGCGCCTCAATCTCTCTTTCATGACCAAATTCGTTGACGATGAGCTCTTGGAGCTCTTCACAGGTTGCCCAAAATTGGAAAGGTTGACTTTGGTGAATTGCACGAAGCTCAATCACATGCCAATCACCAGGGTGCTAAGAAATTGCAACAGGTTGCAATCGATCGACATGACGGGAGTGCAAGACATCCAAGATGATATCATATATGCATTGGCAAGAAACTGTTCTCGATTACAGGGTTTATATGCCCCTGGCTGTGGGAATATTTCTGAGGATGCCATCATAGAACTACTCAAATCTTGTCCAATGCTCAAAAGAATCAAATTCAACAATAGCGAGAACATCAGCGATGACAGCATTTTGGCAATGTATGAGAACTGCAAGTCTCTAGTTGAAATTGACCTTCACAATTGTCCAAATGTTACTGATTTGCATTTGAAACGAATTTTTGCAGAGCTCAATCAACTCCGCGAGTTTCGGATTAGTAATTCGGCTGGAATCACAGATGATTTATTTGAACTAATTCCTGACGACTGTGTCTTAGACAAATTGCGCATAATAGATGTCACTGGTTGTAATGCAATAACAGACAAATTAGTTGAACGCATGGTGAAGTGCGCTCCGCGCCTCAGGAACGTTGTGCTTTCCAAATGTATGCAAATTGGAGATGCGTCGTTAAGGCACCTCACGAAATTGGGTCGCAGTTTGCATTATATTCACCTTGGCCATTGCGCCCTGGTGACGGATTTCGGAGTGCAGGCTCTCGTTCGAAATTGTCACCGCATTCAGTATATCGACCTAGCATGTTGCTCTCAACTTACAGATTGGACCTTGATCGAGCTCTCGACATTACCGAAGCTCAGGAGAATAGGGCTCGTGAAATGCAACATGATAACTGACTCAGGTATCATGGAGCTTGTGCGTCGCAGAGGCGAGCAAGACTGTCTCGAGCGTGTTCACCTTTCCTACTGCACAAATTTGACTATCGGTCCAATCTTTTGCCTTCTCAAGAGCTGTCCGAGGCTCACACATTTGTCGCTTACTGGTATATCCGCTTTTTTACGCCGGGAAATAACCCAGTATTGTCGGGACCCGCCTCCCGATTTCACTGAGAATCAGAAGTCCTCCTTTTGTGTTTTTTCAGGGCAAGGAGTTGGAAAACTCAGGAGCTATCTTGCCTCTTTGATGGATCAAAGAGCTTATATGCTAGAGCAATATGGGTACCAAAATAACTTGAGTCCGGTGGTTCCCGATACTGACGTCGACAACCTCCGCGCTGCGAGCCCCAATGAATTTGCAATCACCCCCTCTCCGCCTAACGAGACTCTCGGGGCACCAGCTTTTGCTCCGCGAATACTCACGCTCGGCCAAACGAACATGAGCGAGGAAGAGATGCAGGCTTGGGCCCACCAGCGAGGTCTAGGGGACCTTCGAAGAGCACGAGCCACACCACAAAGTCGTGGCGAAACGGAAGGTACAAGATTTAATGACACCGATGCGATTCTCCGACAGCTTCTCACGCTAGAGCAACAGAACAGGCAGCGTTTGGCGACATTCCATAATGCGACTCGCGCATTTCAAGGCGAACCAGTGTCGAATGGTCTTGGAATACGACCTTTGATAGAACCCCAGCTATTTCAAGCGCCTACCTTCATTTCTGAGGGAATGGACGCGGAGGACCAAGACTCGCAAATGGAAGCTGTGGATCTATTTCCGAGAGCTCATGATTCGCAAAGTGGCGAGCGCTAATTTCTATTCATCTCATATTCAATACAAAACATGCGTTCACATGGGTGATCAGACGTAACTTTTCTCGAAATCACTTTCGCTTCTACTATATCGAACCTCCATTTCTCTTGCTCTCAAATCGATGCTGACATCTTCGTAACCGGTGAGTTTGTAAAACAAGTATGACATCACGTCCTCTTTTCGAGTACCGGCCGTGCGTGAAATATTTTTCATGAATGCTTTTTTCAACAGGGAAAATGCCCCTTTCTCAATCATTGTGTTTGAATCGGACAGAATTTGTGAACACAACGAGACACAATTTGGAGAGGAGTTCTTGCTCAGAGTGGCTGGCACACAGCTGGACCTCGAACAAGTCACAGGAGTGGCGGACGCTGAAGGGTGTTTTTTCCAATACGACTTGCAATCTTGGTAAAATTTTGTGAGCATTCTTCGCTTACGAAACCAAGCGATATTTTTCAGCTCCTCGACCATCAAACATTTCAATGGTAAGGACCGCTTGACTCCCAATCTTTGCTCTAGCAGATGCAGGTGGCAGTAGAAGTTTCTTCTACACACATGAGCAGTATCTTTTACACCGCATATATAATCTGTTTGATCTTCTTGAATACTCAATATCTGACTGGGCGTAAGATTCATCACAACATCGAAGCTCCTGTAGCTGTACACGGAAGGCAAGGCGCTTGAAGAGGGGGAAATATCAGGTATTTGCCTCTGTAATTTTTTCCATGGTGACAGAATAGTAGGAGGGGTGGGAATGTCCTCCGGGAACTGATCCTGAAACATCGTGTAACTTGAATCAGCGAACCTGACAACCGGCGTTGCCGAATCTTGGCGATTCTTGAATAGTCCGAGGTGGATTAAACCACAATATCTCGGCCTTGGTGTTTTTTGAATAGTTTTCACGAAGACAATGGATATAGGAATGAATCTAAGACTGGCGTGCCTAAGACTGGCGTATCTAAGACTGGCGTGGCGCTCGTACCTAATTTGAATATAGCTAGGCGGTGTGTAGCCAACTGTCGTCGAGCTGTACGAGTTGATAATGTGTGAAATACCTGTAGCTGTGACAAATGCGTATTACTGAAAGTATGCTGCTGGGGTAAGGTAAAAAAAGAAAAGAACGTCAAAGAAGATATTGTAATCTGAAATACAGGTCAAGCTTTTGTAGCTGGACCTTCAAAACCCAATGGCTGCAAAAGCCTAGGCTGGTCATGTGATCAGTCGAGGTGGTCGTGGGCGGCGAATGTCGAAAGTGTCCTTCTATTTCACAAAAAGACTATAAGTGAGGAAGATTGTAAAAGAAAAACAGTAACTGTACGAAAGAAAATATAAAGTTAAAAAAAAAAAAATTAAGAAAGTGAATGGAAAACAATACCAGGACATTCAAAAAATTCGCTTTTCATGACCTTGATCAAGCTCGATCCAGCTGCCAGGTCAGATGTGAGCTCGCTCTATGAATGAATTCGAAGATTATGATGTCATCAAGCAATTGGGATTGGATGCGAGCAGGCAAGCTAAAGAGGATCCAGAACACAATGTGCCACCCTCAATTACTCAAAATGAAGCAGAATTGCTTGAACTTATACCTCAGATTACAATTTAACTTGGCAAGACCAGTTTTCTTTTCTTCAAAAGAATGAAATTTCGCATCACTCTACAAGATACCCTTGAATGTGCCTTGTATCTAAGTAAAGTATGTAGATCGTGCCCTAGTTATGATAAGACCTTGTATACTGTTTAGAGAGGCGCGCGCAGTTTAATGGATGAGGCGAAATGGGAAGAGGACTGAATCATTGCGAAGCTCCTACTTCTAAGATTTAAGTGATTCTTGCAATAACACTCTCACCCCTTCTCCACGGTATCACAAGAAAGTTTCTATATTGAATAGCCTATCTGAACTATTTTTTAGGTCTCAAACGTAGTGACCCAGCGCCAGTATATTTATAGGGTACCAGCCCTAGCCATTTCTCAGTGCACGTGACCAGCATCAGTTCTGTGTGCCGCACTACAAAAATTTTCAAGGCCGGGGTGCGACCACCTGAGAAAAGTTGTACGAAAAGAACAAGGCCCTTTTCATTACTACCTACACAACACAGCAAGATGTATGTAATCAGCTGAACAGCAATGGAAACGTACCCAAAACATCTTGTGAGAGCATCAAAACGGAGTCTTTACCGCTCAGAGGAATGCTAGATGATATGCTTCGTGGGGGTTCTAAATCCACGTATCCTGAAATAATGATAGAACGCATTGTCTATATCGAGAACAACATGGCACATCAAAATCTTCCTGCCCACATACATCGGATCAAAAGAATAGCGACTCGTTGAAGTTTATGGCCGTTTCCATCCCATATGCCCTAAATATAATATACTAACGATTCAGGACTAAGAGAACAAAGAAGGTCGGTATCACTGGTAAGTTCGGTGTCAGATATGGTTCTTCCTTAAGAAGACAAACCAAGAAGTTGGAGGTCCAGCAACACGCCAAGTACGACTGCTCCTTCTGCGGTAAGAGAACCGTCAAGAGAGGTGCTGCTGGTATCTGGACCTGTAAGGCCTGTAAGAAGACCGTTGCCGGTGGTGCTTACACTGTCTCCACTGCCGCTGCCGCCACTGTCAGATCTACCATCCGTCGTTTGAGAGACATGGCTGAGGCTTAAGCGTCTTGTCATAGTTACGTCTGTATATTGAAACTATAATCATTCTTGGAACCTGGCGAGTGTAGAGTTTATGTAAAGTAAAGCTTGAGTGCCCGTGTGGGAAACCCGTACATGCGCGCAACCTCACTTATTAATTATTTGCGCGAGGCTGGTTTGGTTCACGCTGTGCCTTCATATGTTCATTTAGACTAGACTGCCTCTCATCACTTCTATGTTTCAGTTCCCCAAGATTCATTCGTTTCCTCCGTTCTATACAAAGCAAAGCAATGCCACCATTCTAGAAAACCAGCTTAACGAGTGGTGTACGGTGGTGCTCCAGTATTGCCAGTATCACAAGATATACATACTATCGCCGCAAGGCGCCGTGTTGAGCCGGCAAAACGAGTCTATGCCTTTGGAAGGGTTGTTCGAGAATAAAGAGATCGACCGGCGTGTCTCTGCCGATTTTTGTCGAGACATTCTCAATCATCTCATCCATAAAGTAAAACGAGCCAGCTATGTGAACAACAAGAAACAGGACGCAGGCGTCTTAATTCTATGGCGTACATTGGAAGAATGGGCAGAGCTACTTCGTGATCATATAGAGCAGACAGGTCAATTGGGTTCGATTTTGACGGTATACGAGTTGACAAAGCTGGAGGATTCTGTGCTACATGAAGAGTTGAAAAACATAGATGATGCGCTTTTCGTAAAGATCTTGGAGGTGTTGATGAAGCAGGGAAAGGCACAAATCATCAAGTCGGAGGAAAACCCCTCGGAAATTGGTGGAGTCAAGATCATATAAGCAATGGAATGTTTACATGGCCCGTTCTGGCAAATGTAGCCATGCCGCGATATTCCACAGTGAGTGCTTTGGATATCCAAAGGCAAAAATCAATACTTAGGAGATTTAAACTCCGGCAGACAAAAGGTACCTTTTCTGGAGTTTTTTCACGCAGCCAAGGTGTATACGTCAGCCCACAGTCATACCAGTAGCTTATCTGTCTAGTAGAGATTGACAGACATATAAAATGAAGAGAATACGATGTCAGGAATGATACAAATTGCTTTTCATTTGTTTCAGTCCATTATCCTGGTAAAAAATTGTTCAATTGGCTTGAAAAAATCAAGTTCACGGATTTTAGTATTTCCAATTGCATTAAACAAAACGTCGGGTAGGTTGGCTGATAAGAGGCAAGACATGGCGTGAACGAGGATAGAGTGCGCGATCACGTTTAGATTGGTCGAGCCCTTTGGTGATAGAAGAACCCTATTGCGAATCAAAATTGCTGCTAGCTAATATCTCCTTCACTTCTTTTTAGACTGAATCGCTTAATTTCTCAGCCTTCAAATAATGAAGAACTTGCAATTTCATCGGGTCCACTTTCCAGCATCTATTCTTCCCAGATCTCGAATCGAGTCATCCAGGCGCGACGACTAGGCCGCGGGGCGTGCATATAAACCATCGCGTCTGGCATCGCGGACCACCTCATCGAGGTTTTTTCTCCCACCCTCGAGCCCTCTTTCTTTCCTCCTTCCCGCTTAAATCATCCATTTAAGAGGGCACGTGTAAATTTCTTGCTGGCTGCTTTGACGACCTACTGTGACTTATACAAGAACGGTTTTTTGTCGATTTTCGTGGTTGCTTGCTTCCTGTTTCTGCTTTTGACCCAACCCCATATCTCGGTACCAGAGAAAAAATTCCCTTAGGAATATTTTTGGTCAGTCTCTTATCTTCACATCCAAGTTAGGTACATCCTGACGTTTCTTATAAATTTTCTTCAATCTCAAGAATGAAGTACGTTGTTGTGTCCGGTGGTGTCATTTCCGGAATCGGAAAGGGAGTCTTGGCCTCTTCTACCGGGTTGTTGTTCAAGACTTTGGGATACCGTGTGACATCGATCAAAATCGACCCTTACATGAACATCGATGCCGGAACAATGTCGCCTTTGGAGCATGGTGAGTGTTTTGTTTTAAACGACGGAGGCGAGGTTGACTTGGACTTGGGTAACTACGAGAGATACCTCAACATCACCTTGACCAAAGACCACAACATCACCACTGGTAAAATCTACTCCCACGTCATCGAGAGGGAGAGAAAAGGCGATTACTTGGGCAAGACTGTCCAGGTCGTGCCCCACATCACCGGCGCCATCCAGGAATGGATCGAAAGAGTCGCCAGAGTGCCTGTAGATGAGTCCGGCTTAGAGCCCGAGGTGTGTATCATTGAGTTGGGTGGAACCGTTGGAGACATCGAAAGTGCGCCTTTTGTTGAAGCCTTGAGACAATTCCAGTTTCGCGTCGGCCCAGAAAGCTTTGCCTTGATCCACGTGTCGCTCGTTTTGGTGATCCACGGCGAACAAAAGACCAAGCCAACCCAGGCTGCTATCAAGGACTTGAGATCGTTGGGATTGACCCCAGACATGATTGCATGCAGATGCTCCGAGGAGTTGGAGGTGGCGACCGTGCAGAAAATCGGAATGTTCTGCCACGTTGGCCCCGAGCAAGTCATTGCCATCAGAGACGTGAACTCCACCTACCACGTGCCATTGTTGTTGCAGGAACAGAAAATGATGAAGTTTTTGGCCAAGAAGTTGCAGTTGGACCCTTCGTCTTTAGCACAGGAGTCCAGGGCCAGAGGCGAGAAGCTCATGACCTCATGGAGAACCATCACTTCTGCTCACGACAAGTCTATTGAGACCGTGACGATTGCTCTCGTTGGAAAGTATACCAACTTGAAGGACTCGTACTTGTCGGTGATCAAGGCTTTGGAGCACTCTGCGATGAGATGCTACCGCCGCTTGAAGATCGAGTGGGTCGAGTCCTCGGACTTGGAGGAAGAGACCAAGGAGTCTGACTTGGCCAAGTACCACAAGGCGTGGCACTTGGTGTGTCAGGCCGACGGAATCTTGGTTCCAGGCGGTTTTGGGTCCCGTGGTATCGAGGGTATGATCTCCGCCGCACACTACGCCAGAGAGAACAACAAGCCATACTTGGGTGTGTGCTTGGGTATGCAGGTTGCCGTGATCGACTTTGTGCGTTCCATGTTGGACTTGAAGGACTCGACTTCGATGGAATTCAACCCTGAAGGCGACGAGAGCACGGCCGCGGTCGTGTACATGCCAGATGTCGACCAGATCAACTTGGGTGGAACCATGAGGTTGGGAATCCACTCGACCAAGTTTTCTGCCAACTCCGAGTGGTCGAAGTTGAGACAATGCTACGGCGGCGCCGACAGCGTGTTGGAGAGACACAGACACAGGTACGAGGTGAACCCAAAGCTCATTGATCAGATCGAGGCCAAGGGCTTGAAGTTCATTGGAAAGGACGAGTCCGAGGCCAGAATGGAGATAGTCGAGCTCAAGGAACACAAGTTCTTTGCCGGAACCCAGTACCATCCTGAGTACTGCTCAAAGGTCTTGGATCCATCCAGGCCATTCTTGGGTTTGGTCGCTGCCTCTGCCGGTATTTTGGAAGACGTGTTGGCCAGAGACGACATCCACGAGAAGGGCGAGTTTTAGTAGCCATACATATTTGATGTCACGGGGTTCAGACGGCGTTCCGTGACAAATTCTCCTGCGAGATTTAGATTCATCTAGCCGATAAATTGCATACTTTTGAAAGAGGAAATTAAAAGAACTGACTCACGCCACTTGTTTCCGATCACTAACGTGAAGTCTGAAATAGACAGCTGCAAAAGCAAAGCAATCTTTCGAGATTTCGGAGATAGCTTTTACGATGTGACAAGCCCGAGCTTTGAATCCTTCGATAAACTAACGAATAATTGATTGTTTCCACCTGAGAGTCGAAACCTAAAGATTTCTTGTGGTCTTTTTCTTTTATTTTTCCTTATCACTTACTTCATCGTCATTTTGAGCATCATTTGCGGCATAGGTTTAAATTCTTCTACTCGAACAGACTAGGCTGATTATTGAAAACTGTCTTGTCTCTCTGGCCCACGAAGCTTCCCACCAAAGAAAATTGAGCAATTTCAAAGTGAATTTCTTATCAGGAACCGGAAATCAAAGTTGCCTTGCGCAGTTGATCATGAAATTGTTTCATTTATTACTTTTAATAACAGATCGCCCAGTTTCTTATCTCGGAGCAACACCCAAGGCTTGCTTCGGAGCAACACTCCGTGCCTATGTGCAATATTTGCCAAAACTCGGCCCATGGGCTTGCGTGACCGGATCACGTGGTGCAAGCGCCCCACGCTCGACGCTCAAGCATATAAGGCTCGGGTTTCGCCCTGGACTTTATTTCAGATTCCATTGAAATTAATATATCAAAATGTTCAACTATAACGATCCTGAAGTGTGCTCTTGTGGCGAATCTTGCAAATGCGGAGATGTCTGCCAGTGCGGATCCAAGCACTAAGCGTCATACATGTTTATAAGAAATGAAATAAATATACTCCTTTCAATGTATGCTCGATTCAGTCATATCGAACTCGCGGGCTGAAATGTGTAAGTTTTTCGCAGATAAGCCACGCGGCGAAAGCTGGGTGAACCGTGAATCTTCAAGAGTTGCCACCTCACTTTTCGGCCCAAATACCTGATGTTTAAATCTGTTGAAATTATTTTTTAAAGCTTTCACAGCGACTTAAAAAACTCATCGAATGCAGCATTGTCTGCCAACTTCTCAATCTTCATAATTTGTTTTCGGCTTAATTGGCTGAGCTTCAGCATATCGCTCATCAATAGTTCAATCTTTTTCGTGGCGGAGAGCGACTTGTTGGCCGCCAATTTTTCTAGCAATGCACTTTTTGACAACAAGTAGACACCAAGCCAGCCTTTTGTATACGACTCATTGATCTCCACGCTTCTCAAAAAACAGTCCCTGGAGTGCTCGAGCACGGCCACACTTTCTATCAAGGCGTCTTTCTTATCAAGTTTCAATCCAAGTAAGTACAAGTGGTGTAGATATAAATTGAGCCCAGCCTTGTAGAACATGTTATGGGCAAGCGGCTGGTGTAATAGCACCTCTTTAAAGCAGAATACTGCCTTCTCATAATGCCCCACTGAGCTGTATACATCGCCTAGCTCGGCCCATGCAATGACATCTGAGGGCTGCAAGTTCAAGTAGTGGTTCAAGCTTTTTATGTACTCTGGCGCGTCGTAAGACCCGTCTTTGGCAGTCCGAGAAAAAGTCGCCAACCTCCTCGACGCACGAAGCTCATCCGGGTCTGATCCAAGCGTGTTTATCGCAGCTTTCTTGTCGCCCGTGGCCTCATGGTACATCAGACGCAATATCATGAGCTTTTGAGATTTTTGTCCGGCAAACTGATCGTTGAATTGGTCCAAATACGACTTGGCCTCCACGTCATGATTTGTGAGAAGCAGAAGATAGAACTGGAGCTCATAGATGCCATAAAGCTCAGCCACTTCGAGTCGGTCGGCTGTGGATTTGAGGTACTGCCCCACTTCCGAATGGAGCGAGTCCAACTTTTTGGGGCCGAGAGTTGCGAATGCACCACACGACAAAAGGTCTATGTAGCGTCGTTTGGCCAAGTCTGACATAGTGTTCTTATTTTATGGAGTATGAATTTTTAGGGTCCTGGGCCTTACAGTGCAGTTAGACAATGCGAAGAATAGTAAGATCGAGTGGGCCTTTTGCGCGAGTTCGGGCCCTGGCTCTCATGTTGTGGCCCCAAGATGAATTCTGAGCCAGGTCACAAAAAATAATAGTCACAAGGAAAAACGGTGGTATGCCCAATTAAGTTAAGTTTTCGCCAATCAAGAATTGTTTGTGTGTTTATTGGCTCATAGAAGTCAGCAACACTCTATATTTCATTCTTCGGCATGCTAATTTGCATGGGCTTGTCAAAAATGGATCTTGAAGATTTGATCAGCAGATAGGGCCTGGTGGCTGAGTGGCCCGCGCCGAGCCCAGTGCCTTGTCTTTGGCCCTGGATATGGCATTTTTTTGGCCCGTGCCTTTCGACTGGCCCCGCGTTTAGAGCCATCACCTGGTCCATACAATTAAACATAAGCACTTCGAGCTTGAACCAGGCCTTCCATGATCTCTGGCCAGAACGCCAACATACACATTTCTACAATAAAACAATGTCTCTTTCAGAAGCATGTGACGAAATTCTCGGTGTGGGAATCCTACAGCACGAGTATGGGATCCCTACCCTATGGCCCCCATCTACACCCCAGGTCCAGAAACCGGACCTTGAATCCGAGTATTACGAATTAAACAAAACTTTAGCGGCGCGCTTAGATCGACTTGTTTACTTGAATAGGGTCGCCGAACTTCGGCAGAAAGATCCGCAGGCAGTTGGCGAGTTGCATGCTGAAGCATTCGACTCGGGACTCTTTCCCGAAATGACCTTCACGGAAAAGGAGTCACATTTGCGGGGCATGGCCCGATTCAAGCTGATTGAATTGACCTCTGATTTTCTCACACAGGCACTTCCGGTGCTCAGGTCAATATACCAGGAGAACTCGTCTCTCACAGACGCAGAGTTCACGATATTAAACAATCTAAAAAAGCTCTATTCACACTACAACGACCATCCTGCGAATATCAGGCGGCTTCTACGAGAGTACAATGCACAGAAAGCGAGTCTTGCGGAAGAAGGGCGGCTACAAAATGAAATACAGGATTTCATTGCAGCCGAATTGAAGCCTCGTCTCATCGAGCTAGAGTCTTTGAACAATGAGTACTTGGCTCTTCAAAACACGTACAAGAACAGGCTCAGTGCGCGTGACACAAGTACTCAGACACCTAATCTCAAGAAGCTCAGACAGGCAGCACTCACCCTCTCACGAAGAACGCAACGACTCCGAACGTTGTGTGACTTTCTCCCAAATTTGGTGCTTTGCCAAGCGTCCAACTGGTTTTCCGATAAGGGCTTGTTGGCGGTTGTAGAAGAGTGCCAGGACCTCGCGGAAAAGTTGGACATGTACCCTGAGCCGAGGGAACTCCGGCTGGTTGAGGAGATCTTGAAAGTAGACTTCGAGAAACTAGACTTATAGCATCTATGAAAAGCGCTGTGTATGGCTGCTGTGCCGGGGACTATATACATTATTTACACTTGGAACATTCTCTTGTTGACGACATCCCAGTTGATGTGGTCAAAGACCTTCTGCAAGTACTCGTTCTTGCCGGTTATGCCGTAGTCGGTCATGAATGCCACGTCCCAGAAGTTTATTGCCAACACAGGGAGCGTGAAGTCCAATTCTCCACGGTTGCCCTTTTGCTTCAACTGCATCAATTCATCGTAACTCTGGGGCCCGATGTTCGAGTTCAAGTCTAGGCTCTGGTTCTTGCCGTGGTAGTACGGCGTGCCGTCGTTGTTGCACTTCATGAGTTTAAAAGACTTGTCGGGGTGCTCGACCAAAAATATCCAGCCCTGGCCCTCTGCAGACTCGGCCAATCTGATGATCTCTCTTTTGAGCGCTTCCACGGTCGGCACACCGGGAATTCTCTCTAGCAAGAACCGCGACGGCCTCGTTGCCGCCGCGAGCTCCTGGTCCGCGAGCTGCTCGAAGAACATGTGGTTGTTGTGTGCCTGGGAAGCGTAGTGGAAAATGTGCTGGTCAGTGGTTCTTTTCGCCGTCAGCAACAACAACTGGAATGCCGACCGGCCCTCGTGCCTTGTGCCGACAGTATGCAATGTGAGGTTTGTGGTGAGCATCTTCTGGTACTCCGACCAGGCGGTGGCATAGCCCAGGGCCGAATACAACCCTTTGATACCGTTCTTCGAGAACGCCTCGTGGTTCTTCAAGACGGGGACATCATGCAACTTGCGCATCGCCGTCACGTGCTGCTGGCTTTTTGCACATACCGCTTTATTTCTGAGGGTTCTGGCGAACATGATGCAAGGATTTGTGTAGACTCTACGGGATCCGGGCGAGTTGGGTCGCTTGCAAACTTCGCTCTAATCTTGTAGATAGATCTGTCTTTTTTTTTTTTCAGCTCACGCAAGAGTGCACAGATTCTGTTCTGTCGCGACGGCAGCTGCGAAAAAAGCCTTAGCGAGGGTTCTCTGGAGAAATCTGGTGAGGTGTGATGTGCTCTTAGATTAATGAAGATAGTGATTTTGGGGGAGAATAAACTTTGAATTCACTCGAAATCAACTGAAAAAAATTCACGTTTTGGTGAGAGAGGTACGCAATTTCTGTGGTACAAAGTTTCACCGAGGTGTGCTCGTAAGAACCGCTTATAGTAGAGATCTCAGCCTATTTCATTCAGCATGACG
Source organism: Metschnikowia kofuensis (nom. inval.) (assembly GCA_030564885.1). Classification (NCBI taxonomy): domain Eukaryota; kingdom Fungi; phylum Ascomycota; class Pichiomycetes; order Serinales; family Metschnikowiaceae; genus Metschnikowia; species Metschnikowia kofuensis (nom. inval.). The sequence continues at coordinate 31,289 of JAJLZY010000104.1, forward strand.
CCCGAGATATAAGCGGCTTCCATCATGTTAGCGCAATGCCACGTTTACGGCAATTGTGGAACTAATTGAATGCTTTTGAGTCTAATTCAAGTATCTGAAAAATGACGCTTTTCATTTTTCGGTATTCTGAAATGCGTGCTCCTTTGATCTTTCTCTAACTCTAGTTGATCCCCTGAAGTATTCGAAGACACTCTAGAAAACTCTATATAATCTTGTTTCACTAATTCTCCTGGATTTTCTCTTCCGTTCTTTTTCGCACTACCCTTCCGTGGTTTGCTCGTTAGTTTCCTCCATGATCTCCACCTCACGCAGAACAACGGGCGTATTCTGAGAGACCCAATTCGAGTCCCGAAGGAGCTTTTTCGGATCGTTGCTGCGGCCGCTGATTTTGCCCAAGAGCTCGTTGTACGTCGCCTGTTGCACTTTGTACTCCCGCAACACCTTATTGGTCTCAAGGTCTACGTAAACACGCGTGTCGCGGATCCTGAAGGCAACGTCGTCGACTCTCATTGAAAATCTACAGAGCAAGAGCAAGCACGAGTGCATCACCCTGATTTTCGTGGAGAGCATCGAGATTCCGTTGTCGCCCAACTCGTCCTCGAACAAAATCAGCTCGTCATAAAATAGAATGGGGTCTTGCCTCACTAGCTTTTCCAACGGAATATCCTCGGATGTCTTTGTGAATTTGCACTTGGACAACGTACCCCTATAATTTGTCGAGTAAGTCCAATCATATGGCTTGACTGATTGCAAGTCGGGGGACGGGCTCGGGGCCTCTTTGCTAGTCTCCGAGATCGAGGAGCTCAAAGATGACTGGCTGTTGGATGCCAGGCCAACGGGTCCTTTGGGTCGGGTCACATCGTTTGTACTGTTACATTCCTCGCCAGAATCAGCATCTTTAGATTCCGCAGATTTCGCTTTTGGTCTTGTGCTGAGCCATTCTTTGTAGTAAGCAACCTTGAAGTCTGCCGTTGGGCCTAGCGAGTCAAGTGCATCCAATGTGTTGAAGTTTATGGACGCCCCTGTCTTCTCGTTTACGAGCAACACGCGATTGCTGCCGAATATCATCTCTGGCAACGGGAAGTCAAATCGAGTATCGTTCAAGTGATCGAGCTCCTCCGACAGGCAGATCGGGCCCTTTGTGGTGTATATACTCCAGTCATTTACGGAGATTGAGGGCTGCTCCCGAAGCGGAAATGTTGCTTTCGGCGACGGGATGATAACCGTCCCGCAATGGTCACATTGTGGATTTCTGCAAGGCCCTTCATGAGACGTCGCAGGCACGGACACTTGCGCAGACAGTTGTGTTTTTATTTGTGGGCAAGGAGTAGATGAAATCACCTCCTGGCCAGTGTTCCGAGCAGAAAACGGGGATTCGAGACTCCCGCTGCCCGGTATTCTGGTTGATTGCGGAACTCTTGTTGAGGTATGCGCTTGGTGGATAATGTGGCTGTTTGTATGACAAGTTTTAGATCCTGCTACCTTGGGTCTAGGAGAGCTGAATGGGTGGTTTTCAGAATGGCTTGGGCCCTTCTTGGCCAGTTGAACGCTGATATTTTCCGGGAGCCCGGCATTTTCCAGATTCGCCATATTGCGTCCCAGCCCCTGAGAAATGCGGGCATGTATAGTCAGGCTAGTCTGATGTCGTTGAGGATTGCGGCCTTGTAGATGCATGTTCACCATTTCTCGAGCCACATTGGCATTATCGCCTAGGCCTCTGAGCGGGGCCGGGCCTATAGCACGCCTGGGTTTTGGGAATTCCTTCTCTTCCGTCATTCTTCAATATAAAATTTGTCGGTAGAATCAGGCGGAAGTTAGGGGTAGCAGTCAGCGAAAGGATGTTTATAGTGCGTAGTCATATTGAGGTCCGGCCATTCTGCTGAGAATGAATCGAGGCCCCAGACCCGAAAATGCGGAGTCGGCCGCAGGGCCGCTGGTCCAGAGAAAAACGAAGAAGGAAAAAGCCGCTTAATAATCAAATAAGCATTTTCTCTGCTTTCGAGTTTTGCCCATATTATTTTGCGGCATACAAGAGGGTTGAAAGAGCTGAGCTTTAAGGAAAGAATCATAGGAATTATTCTATGAATTGAAATGAAACAATGTATTTTCAGAGACTTGTGGGGTATTGTATTATATGGGGCCGTGAGCCGTATGGGAAAGTGCGATCTCGGGAATCAGGGGACGTAATATTCAAGAGATATAAGTGGCCTTGTAGGGCTCTTTTTTTCGGACACAATTGAGAATCCATTCCAAATGGAGATGAATACCGGGAATCTACTTGATTGTTTGGCTTTATTCTCCATATTGTAGATTTCATTCGATCTGTAAACTGGATAGAATCTATATAGCTCATTGTAATGGACTTACGAAACCCTGATTTCTAGTTCTGGCCGTCTTCAGACCTCAAACCCTCTCTCACCGCCAACACGGAGTCTGCAATCACAGCATCCACACCAGCCTTCATCTGGATTTTACATGCCTCTGGATCGTTATTCTGGACTCCATAAGTCACGCACACCAAACCGGAACTCTTGACAACTTGTGCCAACCGCGGCGTTTTCACCAATGTTTCCGCAGCACTAACGATTCCAAGAAGGTTCCATTTCTTGGCAAATCGGATTGCATTTTGCAAAGACGAGGCCCTGATATCGGACATCGGGTTGGTGCCTGCCTCAGTCAAGTATAAGATCGGCATTGTGGGCTGTTTCAAAGACAACAAAACACATATATCCGGGTGGAAAGAGGAGAACAAAATGTCTCTTCCGGAGGTGTTCTCGTCATACACCACCTTCAAAATTGTGTCCACGTAAAAGTTCATGTCAAAAGCAAACTCTCCCATGCTCTCGTGCTGCGCTTCATCAAGCATCGGATACTTGAGTTCCATGTTAAATCCGACATTCTTGGGCAATCTCTTGAATAACTCTTTCAACGTGACAAAGTTAGAGGCGATGGATGAGCCACGAGCGTTGCCTTTAAATCCTTTCTCTTTCCATGTCTTTGTGAGCTTCATTCTCCTAGCCATTTGATCTCTGACCTCCTTATCCAATTCCTCCTCCTCTACACTTGAAGTCATGTTTGGCGCCGACGGATATGACGACATTGATCTTGGGCGATTGTATTTACCCAAAAGCTCGTCGTCCAATGCAAAATTCCGTGAGACATTGCCGTTCAGATTGGTCTTATCATATGCGAATAACTTGCCCTTGCCGTCATCTTCGTGTTCACTAAAGCCTAGAAATTGCTCCGCGGTCAACATATGCATGGGTATATCGCCACCACTTTCGGCGACAAGAAAGTCGTGATAAATCACCGGTACAAAGTCTTTTGTGAGCTGTACGTCAAATTCCACATAACTGGCACCCAAAGAAGCTGCTGCGATGAAAGACTCCACGGTGTTCTCGCCCAACTGCAAGGAATTTTTGTTATTGAAATTTTTCCCCAATCCTCTATGCCCAATTACCCTTGTGCTGACGAGTTGTTTCCAGTATGTGTCTGAGCGATTAATGGACATATTCGGATGAATGAATGGCTTTATGCACATGAACTCAAACCTCACCTTACCCAAGATATCAAGCGTGCTATTTTCCACAATGGGAACTGTGACATTGTTGTTCAATGTACGCAAGTTTTGGCCCACCTTCGAATACGCGCTTTCAAGAAGCGCCACTCCTCTTCCCAAAACCTTTGGTCTCGAGCTGTATTTTGAATTCTGTGGGTACTGGTAAGTTGGAACAATATCAAAGGTGATATACACATCCGAGATTTGCGTGTTGTTTTTGAGTTTGAACATCAAAGGTTCTGTGGCACTGCCATGTTGATCTTCTAAAGGTAAGTCGACCAAAATCGAGTCCTCTACCATCGTTTTGGTGGTTCTGTTATGACACGTAACCACAAGTGATAGCGCCGTATCCAACTCTGTGAAAAAGCTTTGTGACATCGATATTTTGTTCAATTCCACTGCGCCCAGTTTGTCTCTGGTATCGGTGGTCCCGAGTGTAATCAAGATGAGTTGTTCATCTCTGCTTAAAAATCTGTGACCGAAAGATTTGATTGGCTTCATTTTTCTCCTGTTTACGGGAGATCTTGAGCGGGAGATGTTCTTCGCGGAAGACATTGAAAGGGCTTCTTGCCCATCGTTCAGTGGAATCACATCAATGGAGTTACTCGACCCATTGTCCAACTGCTTGAACTGACGATAAACTTCATTCACAGCCAACCTGTTCAGCTCAGGAAGCTTATCGATCGACAGTGTGGACAAGAGACTTTCTTCGCCCACTGGATTCATGAATGGAGAATTAGCAGCAGAGGCATTTTTCGACAGCTGAGCATTGGGCACTCTGGGAGTATTCTCGGTAGGATTGTCGATGTTGTATAAAAGCAAGTTTGTATCGGGAGGGGTCAACGCGTCAGCCACAGCCAAATGACCACGCAAAGATGCATGTTCCATCGGCAACCACCCGGAATCATCGGCCATGTGGTACTTCGCGCCGAACTTTTTCAACTCGTTGACTATATCCAAGAGTCCCTCTGCTGCAGCTGCAAAAATTGGTGTCCAGCCGAACACCAACTCACCCAATTCAGGATCAGCTCCATTTTCCAAAAGATAGCGCACTAAGTCGAGAAAGTTCATCTTAGAGGCAATATAGAGAGCGGTTTCATTGTTGTTTTCGGCATCCGTGTAATCGATGTTGACGACCTTGGCGGCATGGAAGTCTTTGACTATTTCAACACAGCCAAGCCTTGTTGCTAACAATATTAAGTTTGGACAGCTAAGCATGGTCTTTGTGAATAAAATGAGATTGTGACTGGTTTTTGGGTGCTTTCCGATGATTGCCAAGTGCAAAGGAGTAAGTCCTTCTTGATCGCCCCACACACGAGCGTCGTCAATGGGTCTCCTTGGATCGACCAAATTCCATTTTACAAGGTATTCAAGAATCACTTTGCTGGCATCCTTTGTCCCGTACTGGGCTGCATAATGAAGCGGTGTCCGGCGATAGCTATCCTTAGCCACCAAAAGTCTTTGGAGCTCGGGAAAGTCCGTCAATCTTTTAAATACATGCACCAAGCCATCGACACGAACGGGCGCAAGCAGACTCCCATCAGGTCCACTTTTGTTGCCATAAAGCCTGCTCAAATCTGATGACTCCCCGGGAACAACCTGATTCTGCTCTTTAGAAAGTTGTCTTTTGCCTAGCGACACAACATGCTGATGAAAAAAATTGCGCCCGCTAATCTCTTGGGGGTCACAAAGTGCTGGGGATTCCAAACCTTGCTGCTTGTGAAGTTCCAAAATGTATTCGAATAGCAGATCAATGCAGTTGAAAGAGCTAGATAGTGTGGCCTTATTCAACAATGAAAGCAAGAGTTTCAGCAGTATCTGGCTCAAGGGCAACTGGCGCAATTGCGAAATGCAAAGCTCGCCATCATCCTTCTTGATACCCTCATAGAAGTCCGCCAAAGACTCTTTGTCGAATGAGTGCTTGCGATTCTGGCCGATCTTGAGCACGTTCAAATCCTCTAAGGTCAGCTCCAAGTCGGACACTGGAAGCGAGGATAATTGAGCTTGCTGGTCACCTAACTTCACCAAGATTTCACTGATAGTTTCCAACCCTGCAGAGAGATCGATGCCATTAGCAAACGGCAAGGCGTTTACACGGGTCGAGAGATAAGTATCTTTGTTGTCGCTGGGCAAGTCCACAAATGGCAAATCCTCAGAGGTCTCGCCCGGGTGCTCGCTGCGCAACTGATCATTGGCCAAAGTGGTGAGGTACGCGAGCTTCTTGTCGAGTTTCTTCAAGATCTTCACGAAGCCCTTGTGGTTCAACTCGCCAAACCATTTGAGGTTCCTATAGGCAGACCTCAACTCGAGCAAGATCGACACAATTTCGTCAAGCTCGTCGGTGGTGTCTGCGTGTAGCGTGACCACACCCTCGGAGTAGCCAAGGGCTTGCACGATCCGCAGAGACCGTCTGGTGTAGTCGGCGAGTTTTGTGTTATAGAACTCAGACACACGCTCAATGTCCCTGTCCAATTCAAAGAAGAATTGCGAGAGCGTCTGCGAAATGAGTTCCGGAAGCTCGAGCGGAGTCACCGAGTGGTAGTTGAAGTGCCCATCGATGGCCTTGATGATTTTCTTCAAGTGCTTGTAGTTCATGTAATGCGTGGTCCATTCTGGGATCTGATGGGATGCAAACGTCTTGCCGAACTTCATTTTAGCGGTGCGATTCTGGCTGTTTCAGTGACAATTGTGCTCGGCAATGCGTCTGGAGAAGTTTTCGAGAGGTTTAGTGGCGTCTAGGTTGGTGTTCTGGGAGAAATCAGATAATAGGACTTCCGATGAACGCGGGATTGGCGGCCGGTACTGAGTGAGTCCAAATAGAAATATGGTTGGAAGAGGAAAAGATCGGGGTTTTAGTTCTTTCCAGGTTCAAAGAGGTGAGTAATGTAGATCTCTGAGCCAATCACAAGCCTTTAAGTATTTTCTTGTATACCGGGTGGTGAAGTGGCCTTTCGTTGTGACCTTTTTTCTTTTTTCTCTGGTATTCGCCAGCACAGTGCACCTTTCAAATTGGCCAGCCCTTATTATAGGTGCCGGTCCGGGCCACGCTTATCGGCCCTGGGAGTGCGGATACGTCAGTGACGTATTGACGAATTGGGGCCTGAGACCCATGCGCGCGCGTATAGACAGACTCGCTCTGCCCCACGCGGGCAAGCCCTAATAAATCAGAAAAGTTTACAAATTAGAAGAGTTTATACCTAAAAATGGCTCATTAATTAGGATCGTTTATTATTACCATAATCCAGTAATAGTGTAGATTTTTTGGAGCAGATCAGTGAGTTTAAAAGAGATATGGCCCCTCATTTGATTGATTCCATGCCTCTATTTTTTGCCGTCTGTTTCGAGGGTGCAGCACCAATCTTCGTTTCGAAATTAGACAAAAAAAAACGAGATAAACAGGACGGCGGGGCCGGTAGCACCTCGCACAAAGAGAAAAAAAATCGATGGGAAATTTTAGAAGGACATCTAAATCGGGAAAGATTAAACGGGAATAGGCAAGCGGGAGCCTCGGGTGGAAGAAAAAATTTCACGGTCTCATCTAATGGAACGCTTAGTAATCGAACTTTACGGGCTTATATTCCAGATAAAAAGTCTGCTGTTGATACTTGTCTTGACATATGTCAAGTGTGGATTTTGCCATGTCATCGTGTCATTTTAACGTTTCGCATACAACTAAAGAAAAGACAATCTTGCCCGGCTCGCGACGGACATATTGCCGTGATTTGGCGCGAGCCGTGCCGTAAAGCTTGAACCCACGTGGATCCGGTGGGCCATGAAGCACGAGGCCCGTGAATTGATGAGTGCAGCTTTTTGAATATTTTTTTTAATAAGAAAGTGCTCGAAAATTGCCAATTCATTTTCAGCCCGCAGCCTAGTTCCCAGGCTGTTTCCAGTGGAGGTATCACAAGCCCCAAGTTACGTATGAGATCTGCTCACATAATACCATAATAGGAAACTTTGCATTAGGCTCTGCTCAACGACGATGAGGACCAAATCTGGTGCGTCTCTCGTCTTTTTACAAGGCTTTGAGAATGGAGATAAAAGCCACATTATACAACAGCTTCAAGTCAAAGACATTTCGATCAGCAGGTCTCGTTGCTTTTCCAGCCTGATCCACGTCGGTATCATTGGGGCTCTCTAGCAGCTAATGCTTTCTAATGTTACTGTATTCGCGCATAATTAGGACTAGCTTGATGACACCGCAAGACCTGTAGAGCATTGCGGCAGAAATTTGTGTAATAGCTCAAATGGAGCTGGCTTAAATACTGAACTAGAGCATGAGCGATAACATCAATTTTCATCTCACGATCACAGCTCCGGAATCCCGACAGAGGCCTCGAACGGCCTCGATGCGTGAGATTTGATTCACGACATGCTTGTCGATTTGCTAATGATGGTTGATATGGAAGCTATTTCAAAAATGACAGACACTCAGACTACCCCCAAGTGTTCACTTTCATCGATAGAACTACCACCCGCTGCTATCGAAACCGGGTGAACTCGACCTAAAAAGTTTGAAGTTTTTCAAATTTGTCAACATAGTCCTACAGTATCCACCGTGTGTAGCTGCATGTAACAGGATTTGGAAACAGAGGTTACGTTCCGAGTACGCTTTATACATGTTCCAATACGTTGTCTACGTGGGCAATTACACAAGTTATGAGGAGAGTAATTTTGTGATCGAGGAAAGTTTGATGTTGGACTGTTTGCAAATGCTTCTAACATCTGATGACGAAACCATTGCAGGAACAAGAAGTAACAAAGCTATAACAAGTGTGGTTCTAACTTTGACCTCGAAATCATGAGTATCCTGCTTTTCCTGATTTTTGGCTACTTGAATGTTAAAAACACTTTTCTTGGTGAGAAACAAAATTCTTGTTAGATAGATCTTTCACAGAAAGTGACGACTGCCGATATGCTGCACACTATGTAGTAATTCGTCACACGGTCACAAGGCACTCATGTGACATGGAAGCTGACTACATTGTGCCTTGATGGGATTAAAATGTGACATAAAAGCACCATGATGCATCAAACGCCACAAAAAAAGTTTGTTCTCATTTTTGGACTCACGTACTTGAGTCAACATGCTGAGTTAAGCTTCGAACATTTCAAGAATGGCTTTCTCTACGATCTGGGGTCATATATTCTATCTTTCATTATTACATAAATACCTGATGTTCAACCTTGCGGCGTTCGCATCTTTTGGGCTCGATCAGCTATTCACCTAAGCGACTCTGACTCATTTCCATGACACTTTCACCTGAGTTCATTCCCAGTCATCTCACAATAAGGTTTGGCCCAAAGCACATCTGCCAATAGCGCAAGCAGCACTGACTGTGTCCAAAACATGACTGTCGTTTTCGCCCAATTTTGGATTTGTCTCTACGATATCCAAGGAGCCTAAGAGCCCCGTTTGTGCCACGTCCTCTGCAATAAATAACCCCTCTCTCAAAGTCAAACCACCTTCTACCCTGGTTCCTGTGGCAGGCACGAAAGATGGGTCGATGGCATCTACGTCATAAGACAAATGGATAGGGCAGTCACGGTTTGGGTTGATCTTGTCCAAGGCCATTTCAAGAACCTTGCCAATGCCGTACTTGTCGATGTGGTACATGGAAAACGCAGGAACATTGTACTTTTTCAAGATCTGCTTCTCCCCTGCGTCTACGTCTCTCAATCCGATGTATGCGATCTTTCCCGGCTTCAACTTGGCAGGCACCCACCCAAATTCGGGAGGATACGAGTCTTTGTCTATCCCCATGATGAAAGACACGGGGCAGCCATGCAAATTGCCCGATTCAGAAGTCTGAGGCGAGTTGATGTCTGCGTGTGCGTCGATCCACAACACACATGTTTCAGGGTCGTGTTCCAAGGCAGCGGCTACAGTGGCCGTGCCTATCAGGTGGTCACCGCCCAATACTACAGGGAGCTTTCCCTCAGTACGGGCTTTGAGGCACGTGTCGAACATTCTCTTGTTGCACTCGCTGACAATGGCGGCGTTCTTCACGCCAAACAGGTCCCTATCGTCAGACTTTCTCGACTCGAAATCAGCTCCTTCTAGCGGGTGTTCCACAGACGTCTGCCAGCCCAATTCGTGCAATTGCAGCTCGAAACCGGCGTCTAAAATGTACTCTGGTCCGAGCTCGACGCCACCCTTGGGCTGTCCGCCGGAAAAGGGAGCCGTGATAAGACTGGCTTTTTTCTGAGGATGGAATTTGTACTCAACGTCTGGGTGTGTTAGCTTTATCTGGGCATGTATTCCAAGATTTCGGGACACTAAAATAATGAAAGAAACAAAGCTAGAGCTTTTGGGATCAAGAACAGGCTTTTCTTTCTGAACTTTTTCGTTTGTACATACCTGACATGTTGCGTGATGAAGACTCGATAGATGAGTAAATAGTGAAATTTGTAGGACGAGCAAGACTTTCTAGCTACTTATGAAGAGGTGACACAGAACAAAAGAGTGTGTGATGTCTGAATATTTTTTGGGGTATAGTTCTGAGACTCGCTTTTGAAATATTAAATTGCAAACATACACAAATCGGCGGATCCAAGCATCTTTATATCTCCACGGCTTCTTTGTACATTGTATTGCGGGGCACTCTGAGACCCCAGCTTTTGGTAGGCAACACCGAGACCGCGTCGTTGTCGCCTTCGCTTAGTGGCGTTGGGCCGATCGCGCATATGGTATCACGGCGCAGCTGAATCTTATAGGTGGATTTCGTTGGTGAGGCAATACTCCTGTAGATGTAAGGGCTTAACTCTTGATTTGAAGACTTTTTATTCAGTGGTCTCGCTTTTATTTTTTGATTCTCGTAACTCTGAAGGTCATGATAGCACCGAATTCTAGCTTCGTGCTACATCAACGGCACTTTATGAAGACAGCGTGTCACGTGTCGCACCTGGTCTTGATCTACGCACACGCTCTGCGCC
>JAJLZY010000105.1:0-40406 GCA_030564885.1 Metschnikowia kofuensis (nom. inval.)
ATATAACTATAGAAAACCTAACAACACACTCCGGATTCCACGCTCCTCGCCTAGGCGGGAGGCACCCCACGCTGTTCCACAGCAAAAGCGCCTCAGATACGTAGAAACCTTATTTGTTGTTCGCGGGGTTCGAACCGCGGTTGTAAAGGTTTGAGATTGGCAATTGTTATTTGTCTAAGCCGCTATGCCATCGCGGACATCTGTGTGAGATTCTGTCAAAAGATCTTGTGAAGTCTGCCATTAGAACCTTGGTACTTGGGCTTGGTGGCATCTTCCTTCTTTTTTTTTTTTTTTTTTCTTGTCTCATTCATCTGATCAAAGGACTAAAACTATAACGAAATTGTATAAAAACCTCTAACCAGCTCCCAAGAAACGTACCTAGTGTCGAACTCGGGTCACCTCACGCCGTCACCACGGCAAAAGCAACCCCTCGTGGCACGCCCTTGTTAAAACGTAGAAAATTTGTCATCGACCCGCTGGGTGCGTCTCGCCCAAAAGCCGCTTCGAATCTCGCGATTCAAGGCATCACGGACAGAGATACGTGAGCCAATCAAGACTGTTTTATGTTTCTAGATATTTTCATGAGAGAAAGTGTACTCGTTTAACTTCGCAACAGCGGCATTGCTTCAAGGTCTTGTTGATAATGCTGATTCTGTTTCAGCAGACATAATTTTCGCTCGAATTAGCCTGTGTGGCGTAATGGTTAGCGCATTTGACTTCTAATCAAAAGATTCCGGGTTCGAGTCCCGGCATGGGTTCTGACTTGCGGCTTTAGCTCAGTTGGGAGAGCGTCAGACTGAAGATCTGAAGGTCCTGTGTTCGATCCACAGAAATCGCATCTTTTTTTGAAATATGTGTGTTTAATAATATCACGTTTTGTTAGAACATCACTTCATGATCTTCTGGCTACAAAAATATTTTTCACTTTCAAATTTATTTGCTAATTTTGCCTAGTTGGCGCGCCTTTCACTAGTCACACAGGCACAGACTGACTTAATGAATGAGCGCTCGCGGTAAAGTGAGTGACGAATCACCTCCGATATGAATTATATACTTATTCACAGTCCGGTAGGGGATATGAACATTTGGGCACATCGCACATGTTCTTCGTACTCGATGGCAGTAGCAGAAACTTTGCTCCAAGACTTATATTGATTTTTGAACGGTTTAATATATTAGACAAGGGCTTATCATGTATTAGTCAAGCATCGGATCTAATTTTTTTGAATCACAAGCCGATTCATAGCTCAACATGACTTTTCACAGACACAAGACCCCGATCTTTATTCGCCCAACTCACATAATTAGGGCTGTAATGAAGAAGCTCGTCATATGCGGGTATAGACAGTGGAAGCTCTGTGTTGTGTGATACCTTGCCCATTTCACTCCAGAAACACTCCACCAAAATTCGTAATTTCTTTACGTCAATTTTTTTAACCTCACCGCTCATAGAGTTCTCTGCAACGTCAGGTACCCATTGAAACCCCAAATGGTAGGGCTTATCCCAATCTAGCTTGTTTAATTGAAGTTGATCTATTCCCTCGAAGTCCTTGTAGATATAGTTTCCATTTCCATCCCTCGAGAGGGTCTCAAAAGCTTTGTCGGTTTCGTAAACAGTTTCATTCTTATGGTGCTTATCCGAAAAGACTGTAACACTTTTAACAGGAGAGCGCAATCTCTGGGCACTGTCATGGCCCATTATTTTCGTCAAACTGTCAGATACCTCAAAGTCAACCTTGCAGTTTCGATTTTTTGGCACGTGAATTTTGATCTCGCCCGTGAGCATACCAAAGGGAGCATCAGACGTCGTAGATGAATTTTTCAACACTTCGATTGTCAAAAGATTTTCCACGGAGGTTTCACCGGGCACGAGCTGAGGCTGTAAAGAGGAATTCCATGAATAAACCAGCATCCCATCCTCGAGAACCTCGACATTCACCTGACTCTCGTTGGATTTGACGGAGGGCATATCCTTTAGAATTGACTCCACTAATTCCATCAGACGTCCGCTAACAAAAATTTCATTGGTAGGCTGGTTGGTTTTCAAATTGATTGTCTCTAAGAACCTCAATTTCAAGGGGTTTGATTGATCAAAAGGTTGTTTCACGGCCACTGTCACGAACCCTTGAGCAATCACAATGAGTAACACAAGGATCATGATCCTGTTCACCTTAAAAATGAAAGGTAAAAATGGAATAGTCCAAACAATTGCAAAAGCCTTCACGAATCTGTATATCATTTCCTGAGCAAGAAGAGACTCTTGGATTGATTTGCTCATACCATCTAAGATCAAAAAGCCGGAATTGTAAATGACATAGGAGGATATAGGTGTCGCGATCAAAAACTGAATTAACCAGTCATAAGAAAATGATTTTTCGGCTTGCGCATCACAACTCTTCCCGAATTCTGAATGCAAGGATAAAGACGAAGACTCGGCATATGAATTGGCATCATTCAGCCCATATTGTTGCTGACCTTCGTGTTGTAAGAGGGGCTGGCGATCATCCTGAGAGATAGTACATTTCTTGTACGATTTCTTGAAGCTCCACCCAACTAATCCGAGGATAGCAGCCACAGAATGAAAGAAAAAAATTAATGGAAGCAAATGCTCTCCAGTATGATCGTCGCCAATTTTGTTCTTCGCGAGTTTGACGGTGGACCAAAGTAGAGCTAGCCAGGAGAGAAAGCCGCTCTCAAGAATGACAATGAGCTTTTCATCGTGCTGATGACCTTTAAAAGGACGAAGAAGTAAGTTGAGGCCATTTAAAATCGCGTAATTCAACAACAAAAATGAAGCAAACAAGGTAGCCGCAAGACTGCCGATTGAATTGTTAGCCAAATAGACATTGTTTGGAATGAGAACAACGTCGAAAAAAAAACTCAAAAACATGAAGGAAAAGAAAAATGACAAAGGAAACTTCACAACGTTGACAAAATTGAAATTCCATGCTTTGCGGCCATTGTATATGACTGCGAGCAAAAGAAGCGAAATTACTGGCACCAACACGAGAAGAACAGTATTGATTACCACGACACTCGAAATTGGCACTGCAAAAAAAAAGTTCATGAATGAGGTAAAAGCCGAGAAATCAGACATGCTCGCTGGTTGGGCTTGGTCATCCAAGTCAATCTGTTCTTCGGTTATATGAATAGTGAAGTCCAACGCAGAAGAGAGCATGTGCCACAAAGACTTTTTGTTGACGTTCTTTATATTGTCGCCTGCTGTATGATAAAGATCTCTAGGTTTATAGAAGGCCAAGTCTAAGCCCCTTATGCCACCCTTATCTTTGTATACAGCATAATCTGTCTCGCTGTGAATAAGTCTGTTGTTGAATCCCTGCTGAAACAATGAGTTAGCGAAGGGATACCGCACAGACGAGAAATGTTTCACTATTCCATAGTCAGTGCCTCTGAACAAAATCGCTTTACCGCCTGCACCTGTGCCTTCGAGATTCAAGAAGTATTGGACTTGAGAAAACCAAGGGTGCTCAAGAAACGAATGAGCCCCGTATAGTCCAAATTCTTCGTTGTTGTTGAAATTAAAGATTATCGTTCGCTTGGGTTGAGCTGTCTTTTGGGAAGCAAAGTATTTCACAAGTGCTATCATCGATGCTACACCCATACCATCATCGGTGATACCATAGGAAGATGGCACAGAGTCAAAATGGGAGCTTAGCAAAAGAGCGGGTAAGGTTGCATCGGATCCATTGACTCGCACCAACAAATTGTTGCTCTCGTAGTAGGATACAGAGTCGTAGTTGAGATACTTCACAGGAAATATGATGTTGTTTGTGTAGTTGAGATCGTTATCGTACTCGATATGATCGGAATCACTAATAAGCTTCAAAATTTCTTTCTCCAAATAGTCGTGCACCTCATCGTTGTGCCTAGATGTGTAGGTGTGCTCATGCGCTCCTATTTCCTGGAGCACGGACCAAGAATAATCCAAAATAGCAGCCTCCTCTTCATCCGATGGTAAATCTACGGAAAATTCAAGGGAGTTGTCGATCGCAGAGAGCGCTACCGTCGCGAGCAATGTCACAAAGACTAATAGAGTAAGGGATGTCTTCCGATATCCAAACAAAGAACGGACTCCACGCACAAACCAATTGGGCAGATGGGCCTCAGCTGACTGTATACCCAGGTTGCTGCGGATTCGAGGCGATTCAATTGACCGAGGATGGTCAGAGTCACCGTGTGTGGACATGTATCAGTACGGAGTAGTAATTAGTGTGGGTGCGTAATATCATTCAAGACTCTGGCCGCAACTGACCGACTGCGAAGGTGTCAGGGTTTTGCATATGAAGCCAGCCAGCGTTTTCGCAGCGAAGCTTATCTACAGATCTGGCAAAGCCGTGGCCAGCTCCGATTCTGGGCAGGTCGGTCAGTGCGCACATCTCGACCGTTTGCTTAGAAAGCAGATACGAAGCCTCGAGCCAAAGATCAGCTTTGCCATTGCCACTAACACCCTTGAAGAACTGGCGGATATGATATAACTGATTCTCCACAGTCTGTGCCTGGTTCTTGAGACGGTATTTTGCGTCACAATTCCTAAATCGGTGAAGGATGGCTTGGAAAAACGAGCTGGCTTGAGACCCGTGCACCAGAGTCAACGTGCAATGGGACATGACAAGCAGATTTCGTGTGGAGTGAAAATCGTAGATCACTCGCACCTGTGTCAAAAAGAGCCTATGACGTTTGCTCCTTTGAAAAATGATCTCATTTTGAGAGCCGCTAAGGGGGAGAAGGTCGAGAGACCCCCTGTTTGGATCATGGTATGTGTGTCGACTAATCATTCACTTGCACTTTGGGCACCCAAGGTCAGGTGGCTATCTCGCCTTCCTCCCACAAGACTAACATAATACAGAGGCAAGCCGGTAGATATTTACCCGAATACCACAAGGTGAAAGGGAAACGTGACTTTTTCGAAACGTGCCGAGATGCTGAAATTGCCGCTGAAATCACCATTCAGCCCGTTGACCACTACGACGGTTTGATCGACGCTGCTATCATTTTCAGTGATATCTTGGTCATCCCACAAGCTATGGGCTTTGAGATCGAAATGGTTGAGGGTAAGGGGCCTGTTTTCGTCGATCCTTTGAGAAGCCAGGCCGATCTTAAGCGCGTGGTGATGAAACCTGACATTTTGAAGGAATTGGGCTGGGCGTTCAAAGCAATCACCCTCACGAGAACAAAACTAAACGGCCGCGTACCTCTTTTAGGCTTCTGTGGTGCTCCATGGACGTTGTTGGTTTACATGACGGAGGGCCAAGGCTCAAAGATGTTCAGATTTGCCAAACAATGGATTTACGAATACACAAAGGACTCCCATGCGTTGTTGCAAGCCATTACCGATGCATGTATTGAATTCTTGGCCCAGCAGGTCGTTGCCGGGGCCCAAATGTTGCAAGTCTTCGAGTCTTGGGCCGGAGAATTGGGTCCAAATGAGTTCAACGAATTTTGCTTGCCCTACTTGCGCCAGATTGCTCAAAAATTGCCATCTAGATTGGCTGAATTGGGCGTCTCAGAGAAAATACCTCTTACAGTATTTGCCAAGGGCGCGTGGTATGCGTTGGACGATTTATGTGAGTCTGGCTACGACACAGTCTCTCTTGACTGGTTGTACAAGCCAGAGGACGCCGTAAAAATTGCTAACGGCCGTAGAATAACCTTGCAAGGAAATCTTGACCCCGGTATCATGTATGGTTCTGATGAAGTGATTTCTCAGAAGGTTGAGCGGATGATCAAAGGTTTTGGTGGGGGAAAACAAAACTATATCATTAACTTCGGACATGGTACACATCCGTTTATGTCTCCTGAAAAGGTTGGACATTTCTTGAAAGAGTGTCACCGATTTGGTTCTTTGTAACATGCCTAGACATAATAAAATTTGTACATATATTGAGAATGCAAACTTGACAGAAAAACTGATCGCAAGCTGACGAACTTAAATTACTCACCGAGTAGAAACAAAAAAAAATTATTTAAATTTCGTCTCACTTCTAAACAAGTGTTTAAAATATTTCTTGTCGAGACATACCTGTCTGTCGCTGAAACGTGTGCATTTAAGTGCTTATTTTTCTTAACGAATTTACTCTTTAACGTGAGTAAAGTCGATGAAATCACAATTTTGTGGTTGGCAAAGAGAAATCTGAAAGAATCGTGATAACTCATTTAAAAAACAATTACCACATTATTTGTATAAAAAAACTGCTGATCTGTAACGCCTGTAAAAAAATTCTCATTTTGTTCTCCAAATGAACGACACCAGATCGGAAATGAATGCGATAAGGACCGTTTGATAAATTGTGCCATGGATTAAATGACTGATGTATCGCGCGAGTCACCATTTGGAAATGAGATGCCTTTTACAAACGTACACTTGTCTAAGTAGCCTAACATTAAGCCCGGATGAGAACTAATACACAATCCCGCTCCATATCTATCTAAAAGATGTAGATTGATAGCACAAGTATGAAATGTTGTATTTTTTTTTTCGCCACTTAATAATTGCGTAGCTTCGTCTCTCGGCGCCCAATTGCTTGCGCTCTGTGCCGCGCGTAAGGGACGCCTTGCTGAAAAGCTCTCTTTAGGTACATCAGCTATCTACGAAAGCTCATTGGACCATGAATAAGGAGGAACACTACATCTTCGAGCTCACGCCTGACCTCTTACAGTCACTTGAGCTTCTTCACTTCGATGAATTTTTATCAATTGTCGACGTCAAGTCGTCTAAAGCGACCGAGAAGCCCGAAGAGACTCGAGAGGCAACAAAAGTGAGAAACCTCACCGAATGTTCTGCTTGCCGACTCGGCTTCGGAGACGAAATACCGCAGCAAGAAAGAAGTCTGCATTACAAATCCGACTTGCACCGCCTCAACTTAAAGCGGTCGCTCAAAGGGTTGAGAGCCCTACAGGAGGCTGAGTTTGAGGAATTTCTAGAAACGCAGTCAATCGAAAGCATTTCCGGATCGGAAGACTCAGACTCAGAATCAGACACTGACTTCGAGCAAGATAGACTCCCAACAGTCTTCGAGAAACTTTCAATGGAGGATCATCTCAGTGAGAGAAACGACGAGCGCCATGCGAGCCATATGAATACTCATTCACCTTTCGTCATGTTCAAGTCATCGGTGCTAGATGACTCCAAAGGTTTCGGAGCCTACAAGGCAGTCTTTGACGATGATACATTAAATAAAGGACAAGTGGTTGAGGCATTGACACTGTTTAATTCATCATCATCGAGACAAGGGTTGTCCGTCCTTTTGATGATCGGCGGTGGCCATTTCGCCGGCGCTGTGATCTCCCATCAACGCACAAACACCGAAGGTAATACCAAAAACCAGAAAGAGTCTTTACAAGCTCAGAGAGTTGCTGTCGTAGAGCTGAAGACATTTCATCGCTATACCACCAGAAGAAAACAAGGTGGTTCTCAAAGTGCTTCCGATAATGCTCGAGGCAAGGCCAATTCCGCTGGGTCTAGTATCCGTAGATACAACGAGCAAGCTTTAAAGAAAGACGTACATGATCTACTTCAGTCATGGAGCTCTTACCTAGCACAGGCACAACATATCTTCATCCGGGCTAGTGGCGCTGACGGTATGAAGACTTTGATGGGATATGAAGGTAGCATCCTCAAGCACAATGATACGCGGGTCAAGTCATTTCCTTTCACTACCAAAAGAGCCACGCTAAGCGAGGTGAAAAACTCGTGGATCAAGCTCACATATCTTAACGTATTGGACCTTCCAAAGGCAAAAAAGATAGTTCAGAGACCACCGAAGGAAAACAAACCGGATAAAGTGTCGGAAGCTGTACGAGAGCCAGAGTCTGATGTACAGACTAGAGAGGTGATTGCACTTTTAAAAAAATCCAAAGCTTCTTTCTTAGTCAACTATGTGAAAAACAACGGTTTGGATATTGATCTAACCTTCACGCCTGAAAGCCGATATGGTCATACGCCTACACCGCTTCATTATGCGTCATGGCAGGGTCTTCAGCATATGGTGAAACTACTTTTGACCAACCTTCGTGCAGATCCTACAAAAGTCAACGTGAGCGGAAAAACACCTTATCAAATCAGTACTTCGAGAGAAGTCAAGAGCATGTTTCAAATTTGCAGGTCCAGCTTAGGAGAAAATTTCTGTGATTGGGAAGCAGCAAAAGTGGGCCCCCCAAAGACCAGCGAAGAAGTCGCAGCTGAAAACGCCAAAGAAAAAGAGACACAAAATGCCGAAAGCAGGCGCCTCATCGAAGAAGAGCTAGCCAAGAAGACCGACTTCGAGTCGAAACCGCCACCAACTCAACACGGCGGTAGAGTTGGGGGAGGCAACATATTCACGTCGGTTTCCGCAACGAGCGGGTTGACTGACCAACAGAAAATGAGAATGATGCGGGAGCAAAGAGCCAGAGCGGCAGAAGCCAGAATCAAGAGAGGCGGGCAATGAATTAAAAGAAAAAAAAAAAATCAATCGAATTCAATCGGGGCACAATACATGTTCGAAAACGATGTGCTCCGACAAGGAAGCAAAATACATTTTGAAACCTACTTCATGCTGGTAAAAAGAAATCAGTATGCCATAGATAAACTTATGGCTGCTCGAATAAAATCTCAATCATTGGACAGCATGTATGTGTTTGTATAATTGCAACTCAGTAATCTCAACAATTTTCTACGGAAAGTCGATAAGTGGCGCGTCATTTAGATATACCTAGCGCGTTTTACGAATGGACGCGGCTGACAATTATGCAGGGCGACGGAGCTGTCCCAAAACGTTTGCATCCGTCTCCGGATCGAAAAGCGTGCCCGTCGATTCGGAGAACGCGGCTTTTCATTTACGAGAAGCTCGGAAGGGGCACACTTTCCTTCGACGATCCGTAATGTAAACCCAAAGACATCCCTGTGTGGTTCCACCTGAAAACTAGCTCAAATTCGTGTGCCCATTCACCTCTTCTTCTTTTTTAAGAAAATCAGATCGAGAGGGTAAGAGCCTCACGATAAAAAAAAATACATATAAAAAAAAAAGTGGTTAGTTACCGAGGCAAATACCTGTCAAGAACGGGACAGGACTGCAGCAAAGCGAGGCCCGAGATGCCCAAAAACTGAGCACGGAGACGGAAATAAGACCGAGCATAAGCCGTGAACGCAGCTCACGGCACTAGTTCGGAATGCAGCTCGCCACCAAATTCTAAAAATGTATATATATATATATGTATGGTCATGATTTCTATGATCTGATTTTACAATTATTTTCATTAAGTATACATTCTTTCACGACATCAAATCATCATTCATCTACTTGCAAGTCATGTCTGAAAAATACCCAGAAACTTCAGCAAAAGCCCCAGGCATCCTAGAGCCTCCAAAGGACGAATCCAAAACATTTTATGAGGCGGATGCCGGAGATGGAACAAGAAGAGAAGATTTTTACTTGAGCGGAGCCAAATTGGCTTTGTGTGTTTTATCCCTCTTCCTCTGTATGTTTTTGTTCGCATTGGATCAGCTTATCGTGGCCACTCTTTTGTCCACAGTTGGCAACAAATTTAATGCAGTGAACCAAATTGGGTGGCTCACGTCTGGGTTCCTTATCTCAATGTCTGTTCTCGTTTTGGTTTGGGGCAAGCTTGCCATCATTTTCGGCCGTAAGTCGGCTATGATCGCCTCTATCGTTTTATTCGAAGCTGGTTCTTTGATGTGCGCATTGTCCAACAGCATGAATGTTCTCATTGGAGGCAGAGTACTTGCCGGTGTTGGTGGCGGAGGTATTCAAACCTTGGTCTTCATTGTCATTACTGAGGTATTTCCTATCCACAGAAGACCCATGGGTATTGCAATTCTTGGTTGTACTTTCGCAGTTGCCTCCGTCGTTGGTCCTTTGATTGGAGGCGCGTTTACATCTAATGTGTCTTGGAGATGGTGTTTCTATATCAACTTGCCCATTGGAGCACTTGCCCTCGCCGTTTTCGTTTTGGTATTCAACCCACCTAAAACAAAGACCAAAGCCACCGAGAAACTCACATTAATCGACTACCCTGGCGTGCTTTTGGTTGCTTCTGGTTTGGTTTTGTTACTTTTGGGTTTGACCTTCGGAGCCGATGGACTGCACTCTTGGGACTCTGCGGCAGTGATCTGCTGCTTCGTCCTTGGAGGTCTTTTAACAATTGCGTTCTTCGTATGGAATTGCCTCTTCTCTAAGTACCCGCTCATCCCAGTCGACGTTATCGTTGCGTGGCCTACATTGGCAGCGTCTGTGCAAATGTTTGGTACCTTCGGATATTTCATCGCGAGTGTGTTATATTTGTCGATCTACTTCCAGGTGATCCATGACGCTTCCGCTTGGCAATCTGGCATTCACTTGTTGCCGCTCATCATCGCCGTCGTCATCTTCTCTATTGGGTCTGGTATCTTCGTGAAGAAGACTACCCTAGTCAAACCAGTCGCGATATTTGGTGTCATAATTGGCTTCATCGGATGTGGATTGATCACGTTGCTCGAAGTTGATTCAAGCTCATCCAAAAAAATCGGATTGTTGATCTGTACTGGAGTCGGTGTTGGTTCTCAGATGCAATCTGCCATCATGGCTGGCCAAATCACAGCTCCTAAGACCCCTGGCGGTGTCATCTTGGCCACCACCTTAATCAACTTTTTACGTTCTTTTGGCGGAGCTCTATCAGGAGCTCTTGCAGATGCTGTGTTTGGCGCGTCTTTCAACAATCATATTGGCGCAGCTATAAAATTGCAACCGCAATCTGTGATCACGGAGCTTTCGAAGTACAACTTGAAATCCATCACAGCTTCTTCAAACATCATTCAGGAAATGTCACCCGAGACGAGAACTTTTGTGAAGGACCAGATAATGAATGCTATCAGAAATGTATTCTACATGAACTTTGGATTTGCCGTCCTTTCCGTGTTTGGTGTTATTTTCTTGACCAACAAAAGATTACCAAGAGCCACTAATCAAGAGAGAAACGACGATCCAGCAAAGGATTCGGAATCATTATCTCGCACTAGAGATGGTACCGAATCGACAATTGGTGAAGCTGACTCCGATTCCCTCAAACCCGAAAGTCAGCCGAAAGCCGCCGGAGAAGAAACCGTCTAGACTACTAGTGTGTCCGCGAGACGAGAGACATTCAATAAATCAAAGCCATTATATATACTTGTTCATAATATTAGGAATTTATCCGACTTTCAATTTGATCATATTAACTACGTAGTAGCTCTAAGGGCGCTTTGTCGGCCTTACGATAAGTGAATATGTAGGTTAGATCAGTTTGTGCTCTTGAAATCAATGAGTTAACGACTTGATCACCCGTGTCCATTTGATCGAAATATTTCGAAGGGTCGAAGTGTCTGTAACGAGAGAGAGCTGACCTTATTGTCTGCTTTTTGGCCGCGCTAGTTTGATCCATCTCCTTGTATTCTAGGGCACTAATCCATCCAGATGATGACGATCGATGCGCTTGTGAAAATTCGCCAGGAAGCGCTTCTGATATAGCTAAACCTGAGTTTTCCACTCGCTTCTGAAAGTCGACTTCCGTCACACTTATATCATCGCCATTTCCATGACACTCGCAATCAATAAGGTCATGTGTATTGCAACTGGAGTCCACCACCGTAAAGAGATCACGTAGATCCTCGTAATCAAACACATTCAGGGTCGACTCGACGTTATCGTCAAGAAACATATCACTTAAGTTGTTCTTCATTAATTGGCGCTGAAATATTTTCTCATCTATCGATCCTGTTGTAAACAAGCGATAGATGAATACAGGATTCTGCTGACCATCCCTATGAATTCGAGCCATGGCCTGCAAGTCCACCAGCGGATTCCAATCATTATCAAAAAGAATTAATCTTGAAGCACCCGTGAGGTTAAGCCCGACGCCACCGGCCTTTGCCGACAAGAGGAATACTTCGTGCTTTTTCGATTTGTTGAAAGCTGTGACAAGATGATCTCGAGTAGCCAGTGGCGACGACCCGTCCAATCGAGAATACAGAAAGTTGAGCTTGAGAAGAACCCGCTCCAAAAAGTCTAGAGTCTGTGTGAAATTCGAGACAAGAACAACATTTTCACCAGCGTCTCTGAATTGCATCAACAATGGAATTGCGATGTTGATTTTGCTTCCAGTCGTTCGACTGGATAAGTTGCATGGCATGACGTCCTGGGCCACATTAGGATTTTTTTCGATCAAGGATTTGTAGTAAGCGTCTTCTGCAAGAAGCGATGGTGAATTACAAATTTTGCGAAGAAGGTTGATGGTCGGAAGAACTTCTCGAGACCCCGAGCTAACGAGCGACTTGAATCCCATTGCGTCGATTACAAAGTGAAACAATTTCTTCTGTAGTTTCGAGGCTTGACAGAATAAAAGAACATCTGTTTTGGGAGTTAAATAATCTTCAATTACGGCTTTTGTCCTTCGTATGGTGAAAGACTTTGTGACCTCTATCAAAGCAGCAGATTTCTCCCTTCCCTCTTGAGCTATGGCTGCATCGAAGCAATTGACGTCTCTCGCTCGAAGAATAGGCTTCAAATATTCCTTTTGAAACTCAGAAACGGTCCCTAAAAGCCCAGGGTTTATAAAATTTGTGATATTATAGAATTCATTGAGATCATTCTGTATTGGTGTACCCGTTAGGACTAGACGTCTTTTGACTGGTAGGGCACTCAATTGTTTAAGAACCTTGTTCGTGGAGCTCTTGAGTCTGTGACCCTCGTCACATATTAAAAAGTCGATATCGACAGCCGAAAGCTCTTTTGAACAGGCAAGAATTTTCTCGTAATTGACTATCAAGACCTGATAAACCTTAGTTTTTCCAAAGTTAACAATCTCTTGCTTTTCTTTGGCTCCTGATTGGCTTTTATTGTTGAGTGCCAACACACCGATTCTATTGAGGTCGAGCCATTTTCCAAATTCCTTACGCCAATTATCGATGAGACTGACTGGGCAGCACACAAGAACCTTGTTTACAACACTTTTTTCAGAGGGCATTGGAGATTGTTTGAGCAAGGTCCAGATAAGTGTAATTGTCATTAATGTCTTCCCGAGACCCATTTCGTCGGCTAGAAGGGCACCATGATGATCCTTGTTGCGCATACCCATCAAGCACTGGTAAATAAATGAAATACCTTCTTTTTGATGGGGCCGAAGAAACTTGGTTAATCTCTCGTCCACAACCATCTTATGTTCGCCAGGAGCCGAGAGAGACGGGAGAACAAATGAATCAACAGGAGCATCTTGACTTTCACCAATGAGATTGTCAGTGGTGTTTTTGATCGATGCTAAGCAGTTTGATGGCTCGTCAGGGGTTGGCCTCACGGCATGAGCTTTGAAGGCGCTCGTCATGAGCGTCTGCTCATTTGAATTTGAAATTGATGTTTCATCGTTGCCTGTGGCATCGACAGAGGCTGGACCATCAGCACCAAATATGGCCTGTCTTGAGGTTTCGCAATCCACCTCGACTTCGTAGACGCCAATAGACACAACTCCGTTCAAGTCTGTGTTTTTGGTGCGGCCCACGATTTTATACGATCCATCTGGAATCTGAGTTCTGAGCACGAGGCCTGTTTGCGAGGCGACAACGAACCCATCACCTTCCCAAGACTTGTTTTTCTTGTTACTTCGTTTGCGCCACTGAACAGTGTAGTATCTTTTTACCATGTGCTGATCCATATCACTGGAGGAGTTTTGTCTTGATAGGATTGGCGGACTTTGGCTCGCATTAATCGTCTGTCTGTTCGCAAGAGATGTCTGTCGATGATCATTGCGCCTCAAAAGCACCGGGTTCCGTTTTACACGTTTAGGGACGTATTTATTCAGCTGAAGCGCGTCTGAATGTTGTGGGTCTGATGCCTCATCAGACTGGCCCTTAGTTGGCTCAGCGTCCTGGCAATTTGACTCGGAGACAAAAAGTGCCGTGGCCTGTTCACCAGATTCGGATTTCACATGCTTCAGAGCATGACTTATAGGTCTGGGAGGTTTGAAAGGGGCATTTGGTCGCTTATACATCGTCAGCGAAGGTGTACAAAGAATGCGAAGACGCGTTCTCGGCCTTTTTAGCCCAACGCTCAAAGCATTCGAAACAACGGACTAGGGAATCAAATCTTAGCGGAACTTAGCAAAACTGAAAAGCTATCAAGTGACCATGATTGTCGAGGAAAGAAAAATAGCATATTCTCACCCTAGCAAATACAAACACAAGAAAAATCAAACAATTTTTATATTATAAACCAACCTATACAAGACGCCTAATAATCCCCACCTGTCAAATAGTAATAGCTCCTCGAGATCAAGAAGGGGACGTAAGATGGAATTACGCTATACAAACCGTAGGCAACAAACGAAAGAAATGAGATAATGAAAAGGTGCAAAAACACACCTTCAGGTCCCGTCAACATGAAAAAGGGGAAGTGGTGATAGTAAAGATTCCATAGTTTTCTCTGTGAAGTCTCTGCCATGACTGGAATAAAGCAGCCTGATGTGCTGTTTGAATATGAAGGAGTTTATTGGAGACAGACTCAACTGGAAAGAAACTTTGAACGTTCTTGTAGGGGTGGTTAGTGAGTGAACAAGCCGAGTTTTGTCTACGCACGCGAAAGCAAAGACCGTGTCTGAACGCTCCCGCACCAACGAGTGATAAGCACAGGCGCTTTCACGAAAAGAATGAGTCCAATTTCCTGTCACTTCAATAATCTTTACTCTTTTTTTTTTTTTTTTTTTTTTTTTTTTAACTGAGCTTGTTTGGAAGTTGTTTTTGTGATTGATGATCTGCCCGTCTATGAATCTCAGGACGAATATCAAAATCAATAATTTGAGCAGCATCCTGCTTTAGGATCACTCTTCTATGGTTATTCCACACGCTATAATTTTTCGCACCCTGACTTGCGATGCCTCGTCTCTGTCTTTACTCTGAATCGAGATAGCTTCACAAGAAGACGGAATGGACCATGACTAGCCCGAATTGCATCGACTTGCAGGATTACAAAAGAAGACTTTTGGACACGAAATATAATGACTTAATCGACATCACCGCGTTTACAGCGGACTACCTTGACATCGCTCGGGCGATGACATCAGCAAACTCGGCGGAAGATGAATTAGTCTTAAAACTAGATACCATGACAATGTGGTTCACACGAGGCTTGCAATTATCAAAGCGCAACACCGATGTCATCTTGCTATTCTGTCTGCCTGAAATGAGCGCCAAGTTATTACAGGTTTTCAATTACCTATGCCAAGTTTACGAGACGGGAAACGGCCCCTCTACAAACGCTGCATCGAGTCTTTTAACAAAATTCTTGCAGTTCACCAACAAAGTTTGCACTTCATCCAAGAATACCGATTTGCCTACTCAGATCTCTTTGCTGTTTCTCTCGATTCCACCTACACAAAAAAGTTTCTTCCTTATAGCAGACTCATTCGTCAAAGAGATTGATGACGCCGCATCAATCTTGATGACACCGGATAACGCGTTTTCTGAAAACTGTCTTGAAGCGATTCAGTTGTCTGCCTTGGCCAATTCATCGAGTAAAGCATTTTCATCGCTCTACGTGCAATTGCATAATCCAAGGACCAGCTCACAGGAATATATACAAGCATGGTCACCTCTTATTGTCAGATCCCTCAAATGTCATACGCGTCGGTCAAATATCATCAATCATCTCATACCAAAATTGTTTAAACCTTGTCCAGGCCAATTCAAAGACTGGATAAAATCCTTGAATATTGAAAAAAGCTCAAAGGATTGGCGTATCATCATCCTACCGCTACTAAATTCCATGTTTCTGTTTCTGTCAAAAGGTGACGTTCTGATGG
This sequence comes from Metschnikowia kofuensis (nom. inval.), assembly GCA_030564885.1. NCBI lineage: Eukaryota > Fungi > Ascomycota > Pichiomycetes > Serinales > Metschnikowiaceae > Metschnikowia > Metschnikowia kofuensis (nom. inval.). The sequence continues at coordinate 15,820 of JAJLZY010000105.1, forward strand.
AAGATCTTTTGAGCTCAGAAGAACTCATTTCATTGTTGAATCACAGAGATGAAAAGTGTCGCCGCGACGCGTATTCTTGGGCCTGCTCCGTTGTCTGTGCCTCGAAACTTTCGTCTGGTGATTATCTCGACGCAATTTTCGATGACGGCGTCCTCAATACCTTTTTCAAAGAGAGTATAACCCCCGAGTCTAGAACAGATTTCTTTTCAACGTTGAGAAAAGTCCTCATTTACTGCAAAGACTTAATCATAAAGGAAGATAAGTGCTCTAAGGGAAAACTCAGTTCAGCTCGGGAATCTGTTTTGAACAACCTCAAATTGAAGTTGCGATCATTTTACGAATTTATATGCTTACAATTCATTCCCGACTCTTCTTACTCTCAACTTGCTTTGGGGACAGAATTCTTGAGATTTTTTATTGAGTACGAATTTGATGGAGTGGATCGGCGATTAAAAAAAGATTTGAAATCACGCCATTTCATTTTTGAAATATTCACTTCAGATCTCACAGGCACATTGATGAGATTCCTCACTAATAACTACGATGATGTGCGACAGCAATGCTCAGAAATGCTAATCCATTGTCCCGTTTTGACTTTTAATCAGATCTACGAAGAGAAACTAACTAAAAATTCTTTGTGTATGTTAACTTCCTTGAAAGGAAGACAAAGTGATGCGGCCTCTCAAATTTTGAGAACCATCGCCCATATCCAAATAAAGAATGGCAATTTGGAAAAGTTTATTGATGACTTCTGTTTACTTCTTTTCAGCATGAATGAACAAGTGGAGCTAGACTTGCCGATCCACGGATATTTCACTGCTGCAGGTGCCATGTTGGCGACTATCCCGCCTGTGCTTTTTGAAAAGGTTTCGTCAAGACTTAATCCAATGATCGCCTCTTTATTGCACACCATGCTCCATATATGGCAGATTTCGAAGCCTCAATTGATCAACACTTTCAGCGAGAGCGAAGAGGAGTCCGAGTCAAGAGCCTGGCGATCCGTCAAAGAGAGCTCTTACCTCATAAACATTATACTCAAATTGAATGTTGCCAGTTCCTGGAAATTACTCGAACAAAATGTCTATTTATCTATTTGCGAGCTACTCATGGAGCAATTGAGCGTTATTTCTCACAGAGGCGCATTCTCCGCGATATATCCCACTTTTCTCGAAGCTTGCAAAATATGTTATCAAACAAATCTTGACAACAAACCCCAGCAGTGGTTGCGAGAAAACTTGAGGCTTTTAGAGACTAAAGAACAGCTCATAACAAGGCGCTCCGCTGGATTGCCCTTTTTGCTCATTGCGATTTTGAATTCAAGTACCTCCGATACAAATCGATTTCATCAGTTCATTGACATGACTTTCAGCGAGCTTTTTAGAATAGCTCAAAAAGCTCACACGCCTTGCGGCAATGAGATAAACGATCTTGCGCAAGTACATGCATTTAATTGCATGAGATATATATTCCGTGACAAAAACCTTTCAATAGCAATTCTGGGTTATCTTCAGAAAGCGTTGGAAATCTCATTGTCAAATTTGAATCATTCAACGTGGGCGATAAAAAATGGTGCTATAATGTTATTCACGACACTCCAAGAGAGGTTGTTTGGACTTTATAAATTGGGCGACTCGAACCCGGGTCGAAGCGCGTCGCTCTTCTGGAGCAAGTACTCTGGAATTAAAGAATTGCTTTTGGAAAATCTCTATTCTCCAAAAAACTCGAACGATGCATTTCTTGTGCTATCGATGCTACTGAGGCTACAAGCATTCTCCGACGACGATACATCACTCGATATCTTCGTCGATACAGTGATACAAAATTTCATAGGTCACGAAGCTTGGAAAATCCGTGAGATGGCTGCCAGAGTGATTTGCACGATGACTAACAGCAAAAAAGTTTTGCCTGTGGCCGAACGCTTGAACTCATGCAGTGAATTATCGAGAAATGAAATTCATGGACGATTGATGTGTATACTAGAGTTTGTTAAGTCAAAAAATACTCCACAATCTGATATTCAGCTTTGCATTGACTCAGTTGAAATTTGGGCATTGAAAACCGGCCGAACTGCTGGCTGGGTCAATTTGAGAGCAGCACTTTTAGTGTTGGCGTCAAATAAATTATCGACTGAGAGTTACGAATTCACAAAGTCGTTGGTGCTCACTAATCTCGATAAAAAATTGAAGCCTCTCAACGGCTCGGAGAGACTTTTCGTGAAGCTGGCCGTGGCGATCGTTATGGAGGCGTGTGTGGACAACGAGGAGCTTGCATTGCTCACTAAACTGTGTTTCGACTCGGAGTTTTACGAAGCTCAGCTTGCAGCTATACACTTTTGGCAAAATCAGGAAGATGCATTGTTTGATAGACAAGATGTGCAAACTTTGTTTTGGATCCTCGTTGATAATGATGCCACTTGCAATCAGGTTAAAGCAGGCGCCATGGAAGTGTTGGTGAATATTGGAGTCAGCCGCCAGATACCCATCACACCTTCAGCTGCATGGAACTGTCACGTCGTGAGTCTAAACATAGTTTTAGACGCTCGCCTGGCCGAAGCAAGCGCGAGCCAAATACTCGAAACCATTAAGACGATGAGCGTCGATTCGCTTCCAGAGAATAGACGGCTTTTGGCAGTAATGGCTCTCAAGAGCCTACTTCCGAAGGTACAGAAAAAGAATGTTATTTCCACAGACTTGTGGCTTAATTTGTATGATCGACTCAATGACGATTCTCAATTGGTGAGATCTCTGGCGTGTGTCGACGATTTGGGAGTCGAAGCGAGCAAGGTCTTTGCTCTTGGGCGCTTGAGGGAGAACGCACTGGCTCACTTTGCCGATGCAATCCTTGACCGATTGACCTCTGAAATCACCCGGGACTTGAGAACTCTCGAACGCGAAAAGCAAAACAACCTATTCGAAATCGAGAGAGACAACCTTTTTTGCAACGAGGTAAGTTCATTTTGTCAATTGCTTGAACTAGTCCGTGATTTATCAATATCAAATTGCGAACTAAAAGATCGTCTACAGGGTGCAGCTTGTCGGTCAATTTCAGAAGTTTGGAAACTGATGAAGAGCAATGAAAAGCTTATATCCTCTTGGACTTATAATGTGCACTTGGATTCTGCCATCCGCAAGACCTTGAATTTCGAGACAGTCTGCACTGAGAAAGACCGAACAATCGTTGAAGACATTCGATGCTATCTTTCTGAGAATAATTATCATGTATAGCACCAACACTTTATAAAACCCTGCCCGTTTGAGTTTATCCAAGATCAAGTCTCGCATTCAAAGGGTTTGCAGCCATATTCAGAGATGATCAAAGGCGGGTAACCTCTCTCGCGAACTATATAAACGACGAAATTTTCTTGCGGAGACGACAACTTTTCGACTACAACATGGATTACACATCAAGTGGTATGTGAAGTTTCCTGGTTTAATGATGAACTCATATTTAACAACAACGAATTTCTTCACCTGAAACATCGTGTAGATAAAAAAATACAGAGCTTTTTAACACTGATAAACCATATCGCAATTTGCTTAAGATTATCAACTAACCAACAAAGATTTCTCATTGACAGCCTCCTGCAACGACCTTTATTTTTTTGGAACCCGGGTTCGATGAAAATTTATGGAATGCCTTTCTCTTTTTTCCCTCCTCTCTGAAATCACAATTTTCTAGTCTCCACTTCATTTTGATCTGTGATTTTTTTCCACCCACACCTTCGATATCAATTTGTGTGGCATAGAAGGACAAGCTTCACAAAACATTGATTGATCTCTATTATTTTTCAGACACCTCACCCATGGAGCGTGGATCAAACGAGTCATTTATCCATCTCTGAAATGCTTCTCTACCAATTCTCTTATGTGACTTAGAAGTTAGGTGTAAAGTCTGTCGCGTCCCTCGATGACTTGTCCGGCATGGTGATTGTGCCATCAATAAGTCATCATGGATTCGCCTAACATTCGTTGACACACAAATGTCAGACATTCCAAACCTTTGCGGTCAATGCTTGGGTCAACATGGTCACATTAAAATGATCAAACAGCTGATGGGCGAGCAATGCAAGTTGTGCACACGCCCATTCACCATCTTCCGATGGAATCTGGCAGGCGAACATCGACAGCTGAAGAAGACCATTCTATGCTACACGTGTGCAGAAGCACGCAATTGTTGCCAATCTTGTATGGTGGATATCGATTATGGTATACCGCTAGATATTAGAGACGCAGCATTGAAGATGGCAGGTCTAGAGAACCATTTTGCGGTAGACAGTGTTTCGAGAAATGCTGAGGTCAAAGCCTTAATGGCCGACAAGTTAGAGCATAAAAAAGACGGTGCTCGAGCCAGCAGCAGTACAGAGAAAAAAGAAAAGGCGAAAGCAATTTTGGAGACTCTTGCCGCTAAATTGTCAAATACCTCAGTCACACGCCCTCACCAAAAAGCACTCGAAGTTTCAAGCAGAGATCTTAGCAAAACGATCTCCAAGCTTCCGTTCGGTGGAACTATCATTCCACCGGAGGACACCAAGGTCAAATCATTCTTCATTTTTGGCTTTTCGACGCAAACGCCACATTATCTAATCACGTCTTTCTTCGAGAGGTTCGGCACGCTAGGCGCAGTGACCGTAGTCCATCAAGCTCGTTGCGGGTATGTTTCATTTGCAAGGCGGGTTTCTGCTGAAAAATGCGCTGAGCATTTAAAAGCAAACGACCACAATGGCAACATGGATACTGCAGCGCTAATACTACTCAATAAGAAAGAGCCAATAAGAGTAAGCTGGGGCATACCAAAGCCCCTCGGCAACTCGAAAGAGGAGGAGAGCAAGATAGCGATTGTGGTCAATAAGGTGATGAAGCAGTTGGCTGACAAGGACAGTGCCAAAAAGCGAGAGCTGTTCAAAAATGAGCTGGCCCAAACATTCAAGTCACAGAAAACTAGGGATGGTAAAACATCACCAGTAAATAAGCGTTATAAAGCCGCTTCACAAGACTTTGAGGCTTGAAACCTCATCACCTGACAGGTGTTGGAAGCTTGTTGTTTTTGTCCTTGCGATATAGCTTTTTCCATGTTCGAGCTTGTAATCAAGATGCCCTGTCGCCACACGCATGCCATTTTTTTTTTTTACATTCTATATACATTATTATGTTTTTTGAAGGTGCTAATTAAAAAGTGCATTATGTATTTAATTTAAAGAGGCTACACGGCTACTTTAGACGTTAGATAGCTTTGCTCACCCGCGCCACGCGAATTGAAGCCTCACCACCACCACTCAGTGTTACACATACTGAATGTTGCAAACGTTGTTTTCGATACAGTTTGTAAAATTCCGCGTATCACAAATCAGCGATTTTGCAGACACTCTGAATCTCGTTCTTTCGACATAAATCCGTCTCATCAACCCGTCGACTCCGAGATGGTCTCCGAAAATGTTCTCTGCTTCTGGGTTTTGTGTGTGGTGATTCCGAGCAGCTTGTGTATACTACGGCTTATAGCTATCCTCCCTTCACTTCGTGTCAATCAAAATGCCCCAAGGTCAAAGACTCATATCATTCCGTCTGGCACCAATCTTATGATCCTTCTAGGCTCCGGTGGCCACACCGGAGAGATGCTCCGACTTTTAGAGAAAACCGACATATCCAGATGCTCCCGGACGTGGCTCGTGTCTTCAGGTGATACCGCGTCTCTCTGTAAGGCTAAGAAATTTGAGGAGCTTACTGCCCGTGACAGCTCTTCAAGAGTTGATTACGCTGAGCTCTACAGGGCGAGGAAGGTTGGGGAGTCGCTTGCTCTGTCGATAGTCAGCACTGTGAAATCTCTACGCTCAACAATTCTGCAGCTCTATAATCTTCCAACCCCTGATATTCTACTAGTGAACGGCCCTGGAACAAGTGTTCCTGTTGCATACACTCTATTCATGATGCAGCTTCTAGGTGCTGGCAAGACGCGGATAGTGTACATCGAGTCCTTGGCCAGAGTGCATAATCTCAGTCTCAGCGGGCGGTTGATCATGCCTATTGCCAATCGCTTTCTAGTTCAGTGGCAGCCGTTGGCAGAGAAATACTATCGAGCAGAGTATTATGGTGTTTTGTTATAGATCTTAGTTTGGCCATTGTGTATTTTCTTTTTTGAATACTAAGCGGCGGTGCATTTTACCGAGATGTGCCGGTGATGTCATGAAATTAATTCTTATTTCCAGGTCATGGCTTACAGCCTAGAATCTTCAAAATAAGAAAATTTGAAACTAGCTTATTAGAGAAATCTGATCCAGAGATAGCCATGTCGAATGGTGGCGGCCGCAATCCTGATTCTGATTCTGATTCTGATTATGATTCGCACCCATTTTGCATCTTCGCCCACGTCTCAACTAATGACTATAGACTTATCTATATCGCGAGAACTATAGAAGAAAATGTCAAACACATTTGACGGTGTACTACGAGAATTTCCATACATCGGAGTCGACTGCTTTAATACCGCAGCATCAGTATTTCTTCTCACACATTGCCATGCCGATCACTTGACTGGAATCACTAACAAAAGCTTCTCAGGCCTAGTATACTGTTCTGAGAACACGAAGAAGCTACTCTCACTTGACAGGCGCTTTGCTGGCTCTCTAAATTTAATTATGGCACTTTCTTTTAACGTGAGAACGCGTATAGAGACACCTCATGATGTCCCAGGCTCGCTTTTCGTCACCTTAATAGAGGCTTATCACTGCCTTGGTGCGTGCATGTTTTTGGTTGAGGAGGACGCGTCTTCGAGCGCATCAGAAAGAAGCTCGGATTCTTTCTTCGAAGCCAATAAAGTTCTGCGGGCAGTCCTATGTACGGGAGATTTGCGAGCCGAGCAATGGTGGCGTGAGGGGCTCCACATGTCCCCTGCTTTGTTTCCATACATGAGTGGCGACAAGCCCTTAGACTGCATTTACTTCGACTCCACTTTTGCCTATCGAGGGGAACCATACATTGAGATTCCGCCTAATTCACGCGGGATTCAGGCCGCTGCATCGATGCTCAGGGAGTATCCGAACAATGATCCCGAAATTGACTTTGAGTTCACCGATACGACACTTGGGTTTGAACAAGCTTGGGCGTTCATTCTTCATTTTTTCGGTGGGTGTCTAAGCATTACCAACGGTGAGTTAAGAAAAAAATTGCTCCTAGTAGCAGCAAATGATCCAGTCAATGGAAACATCTTGAGCTGGGCGATGAACAAAAAGACAAGTGGAGAGCATTCTCCCATCTTTCATGGGGGCACTCCTACCAAATCAGGCCTTGTAAAAGTGAGGATAAAGCAATGTATCAACTTCAATATTAAAGACTACGCTGGAGTCTGCTGTCCCATATCACTTGATTCTGTGCCACCAACAACGGAAATGCAATTGATTTGCTCTACACAAATGGGTAACGAAGTATACGAAGTCTTAGACAGACGATGGATCCGTCCGCGTGGACAAAACCGTCTACTTCCACTCGAGGTAAAGCTACTTTTCTCGAGACACTCGTCATTCAGTGAAACTAGAGCCTTTCTATCCATGTTCCGGCCCAAAGAAGTCTTCCCCTGCTCTTACTCGCGTGAAGCTTGGTTGAATGGGTTTCTGATGGCTCGAGTATTCGGTGATATATGCAGTGAAACTGACTTTAATTTTGATAAGATGATGACCTCGCTTCACGGCGTGCCCCCAACCAAAACAATTGACCAAGCTGTGATGACCATCAACCGATGGAGTATAGACGAATGCAACATCGAGCAAAAATTCATTGAAGACATACTACAAGAAAAAGAAGATACGAAATTGACCGATAATAAGGCTCGGGATAGACCCGCGCTTCTTGACCTTCGAAAAGTCGCTCGTGCCCCGTTTTTGGCAAGTCAACGCAAGAATACGGACTTTGACTTTCTTGCAAGAAGAGGAAAAGATTTCAAGATACAAAAAATTGCCGAAGGGAGAAGGAACGACAGGTTTGAAAGATTCATTAGAGAGCAGCAAATGCTTTACTATAAAAAGCACAACCTCCAACAGTCTCGAGAGGACCACATATCTCTCAAGCGTAGAGGACTCCTTATGCCGTATGCTAAAGAATCCAGCGGCCATGAAACAGACAGCTGCGCAAGCTCATTTGATCTTCTTGAAAGTGGAAAGAGGTCAGCACTGGATTCCAGCAGCACTCGCGGCAAAAGCTTCATACGAGAATCACAACAGGGATTGTTTTGGAAGGTTCACAAGGTCTCTAAGAAAGTTCCGAGCTTTTCGAATTCATCATTTGTGCAATCTTCCTTTAGTTCATTTGAAGAAAACAGATACCCTGCGAAACCAAGGGTAAAGTCGACATGCTCTACCCTCTTTGCGCTGGAAAGCCGGGTAGACGTCGAAAAAATCCACGAGTTCACGCTCAAGCTAGCCAAAAACCCTCGATCATGGCAAGAATTGCGATTGAGCTGTGTGCCTTGATGTTGAGTTTCGACCAAAAGACATGTGTGGGTTCCAAGCATAAACCATGCAAATTTATCAAACTCAATTTTCTCTCCATTGATGAGAACATTTAGTGCATTTATAAAACGTTGTCATCGGCTCATCGGCAGACCTAATCTGTAACTGGAAAAAGTATGCCTTGTCATTTCCACAGGAGTCAATAGGACATTGGGCGGTTGTTTGGTCCACATTATCCCATGCGCCCTCACCACCCAATACATCGTCCACCTCCTTTCTAGGTAGCACCTTTCTATCAAACATCTGGATTCCGGCTACCAGGAATTCGTACGGGCACGTGGGACAATAGAGACTATTGCAATTGTCATCGCCCGGCGAGATCAAGAGCATATTGGAGCAGTATGGACAAAATGAAAGCATGGTGCAGATTGTTTCGCTTTACCTCTCACAGCGGTTTATGTTTGGACGTGCCGTTTACGAGACCAAAGCTTAAGGGAAGGACTTGCTCAGGATGACAAAGCGTGTGTTTAGTGATAACGCAGTGGCATCAACATTGGCATCGAATGAAAGCAGAAGCAGATGAGCTCACGTGATCAATCCTCGCGCGCGTCGACACATAAGACCGCTTTAGGCCTATTTAGCGAGTGAAAAGAATAAATGCTTGACATGGGTCATGTAGAGAGAAGAATTGAAGAATCGAGTTATAATCTACAGATTTTTAACAGCCTCATTCTCGATTGCGCCACTTGAAAGCGCGAATAATTGTCCGTCTCACGCCTCTTTACATATTCAGGTTTTCAGCCTCAACGCTCACGTGACCATAGGTTTATCGATCTCTTGAACGGTATCACCGGTACAGTGATACATGTATTTGGAATCAAGCTGTATATCCTTAGTCAACACCACACACTCTTTCAAACGACAAGCGTCAAGTATAGAGAACGCTTCGAAAAGCTCGTCTCTGTTTTAAGGTTTTTGCTAAGCTAGCGACACGATTTGCACTAAAGCTTCTCCATTATAATGCCAATGTCAAAGGATGATTCTGACCAGTCCTCGCCTAAGGGCATGGCTCATCTGGACATCGGCCAAGGTCTAGAAACACACAAAGTGGGGCCTTCTCAATCGAAGCGGAAAGTGCGTCCGTCTGCAAAATTGATGCTGGAGGAAGATTCTTTCATCGACGAATTCCATCAACTAGATGATGATTCACCGGAGCTTAAAAGTATAATTGAAGTGACGGAGGAGGCTCAGCTAGAGCCTACAACACCGATCAAGAGAAAGAGAGGTCGGCCGAGAAAAGGCGAGAATCCGAAAAAGCCCGCAGTTGCCGATGCCGTCCCTCGCAGAAGTTCTAGGAAACAAGAGCTCCAGAAAAAGAGAGAGGAAGATGAAAAGGCTGCCATAGAAGCTAAGAGAATAGAAGCTGAAAGAAGGAAACGACTTAAACAGCAGGCAGAGCTTAGGGATCGAGAACTCCGACATGACAGAAAAGCAGCCTTCGATCTCCATAATGCTGAACGCGTTAAACAAGGCCTCGACCCTCTTCCAAACTTTGAAATCGAAGAATCTCCGCCATCTTCTCCTCAAAAGAGAAAATCGTCTCCTAAAAAACCACAAACCCCCAAGAAAAAGCAGCGTCTAAGTCTTCTGGGTTCTCCATCGCCCAGCAAAGGCTCCCCACAAAGAAGGTCCAAGAAGGGTAGACCTAGCAGACAAGAAAATGTAACCAAGGAAGTGACAAGTATTTTCCAAATGGATGATCTCGAGATTTTCAATAATGTCACTTCATCGACTCCTCCTCGAACATTTGATAAAGCCTTGCCAAGCATTAATGCTCCTATAGACCTCAATTTTGACAATAAGGGTCAAAGTCTGTTTAAAGAAATTCCCACCATAAGCGGTATAAAAAGGCCTGCGCCAGCAGCAACTGACCAAGATATCACCGACTCGAGGAAGTTTACGCCATTTCCCATGCCTGCTGCTAACGACGAAGGTAATTCTCAAGACAGCGTTTACATCAAAACTCATCTACCCAGCATCGCGTCACTGCTCGATCCAAACGCAAGGCTTGCCGACGAGAGAGCATTTTTTTTGGACGGAAGCGAAGGTTATTTTGAGCAGCATAGTCTCCGATTTCGTCCTTCGACCAACTCGCTTGCTGCGCATGCCCCGTCTCTTGACTATGAGGAGTTTCGCCCAATGGTGTCCCTTGGAGAGCTACTCCACAAAGAGGAAAAATCCATATTAAGAGCGCATCAGAGGGGTAACTTCCATCAGTGGTGCATGGAGCTTAGTCAGGGATATAATCTAAATTTCTACGGAGTGGGGTCTAAAGTCGGCATTATTATGGCGTTTATCGAGAACTATTTGCCAATGTGGTACTCAAAAAGTGTTCAGGACGACGATCAATTTCCTGGTGTTATGGTGATCAATGGGTATAATCCTGGGACGAAATTGAAATCTGTGATTCACGATATGGTCTCTGTGGTTGTTCGTCAAGAAGACAAAGCTGGAGGTCATTTCAAGATGCCTAAGCATGTTTCTGAAGCGTTCCCATTCTTGAAAGCTTACTTGAGAAGGAACATAACTCAAAGTGAGAAAAATGGTGTTGTTAAACCAAGGCTACTTTTGGTAATACACAACCTAGATGGTGATGCATTTCGAGAAGAAAGGGCTCAAAACTTCATATCGCAAATCGCTTCACTTCCGAATGTCTGGCTCATAACCTCAACGGACCATATCAATGTGGGGCTCTTGTGGGACCTCTATCGGTTCAAGAACTTTAATTTCTTGTGGCGAGAGGTGACTACGCACGAGCCATACCGTGTTGAAATGTCATTCAAAGATGTGTTGAGTGCGGGTAAGTCGAGGAAATTTGTGGGTACCAAAGGTGTTAAGCATGTGCTCACTTCCTTGACAACCAACGCGAAAAATCTTTACAAAGTCCTCCTCCGGATGCAATTGCAAACATTCGAGGAAACGACGGCCTCCAAAGCGGCTTGCATAGGTTTACGTGGTAGCACCAAATTTGGTTTTGAGCTCGTGAAAGTTTACGAAAAGTGTGTCGAGGAATACATTGCCAGCAACAAAACCAATTTTAACACGATGTTGCACGAGTTTGTGGAGCACAAAATGTGCTCGCTTGCAAAGAGTAAAGCTGGTCAGGAAATTGCATTTGTTCCTTACACCTATGGTGAAATTGAGAAGATCATCGAAGCGGAATTTCTGACATAAAATGTGTTGGAAATAAAATTGAAATCTCGAATTTGCTTGCAATCTGGCTGTGCGACTGCAAGGCCGGACTCGCAAACGTGAGCAACACGTCACAGCCCGTGCGGGCTCAGATCAGCCCCCCAAAAACGAGGCGCGCACTACTTTGTCTCAGCCCCAGTGAGATTAGCAAACAGCACTTGAATCTGCGTGGCATTTCGAATTGCAATCTAAGTCGGCCGTTTTAATAGTCATCACCAACATCCCGCGGATCTGTGCCAATCATGCTCACCGAGGGCGACGCGCTAACTGTGGGAACGCATCATGTAAAGGTGGTTCGCTACCTCTCCGAGGGTGGATTCTCAAAGATATACGAGGTCACAATGGATCCCAAGGAGGGCGATTCGGACATAGGGTGCTTGAAACAGGTGGTTGTTCCCGACAAAAATGGACTCAATATTTTAAGGAAGGAAGTGGATGTCATGAAGACTTTAGCGAGAGCAAGATCCATTGTAAAATACTATGATTCCAACGCTGAACGCCTTCCAGATGGAACTTACCAGGTGTTAGTACTCATGGAGTTATGTCCAAACAAATCACTTCTTGACTTCATGAATGATAGAATTAGACAAAAACTCACTGAGCCGGAAATATTGAAGATAGTGCTAGATATTGCTACCGGTGTTTACGAGATGCACAAAGTCAAACTTATTCACAGAGACATCAAAATCGAAAACGTATTGATCAATGCGAAAAACGACTTCAAGCTCTGTGACTTTGGTTCAGTCGCAGCGCCTACGAGACCACCTCAGAACCCTCAAGAGTTTCAGTTTCTAGGAAATGACATTCTTCACCACACTACCCCACAATATAGATCGCCCGAGATGATCGATTTGTATCGTGGTCTTCCAATTGACGAGAAGTCTGATATATGGGCGCTCGGGTGTTTTTTATATAAGCTCTGCTACTACACGACCCCTTTCGAGGCCAACGGAGATATCGCCATCTTACATGCATCCTTCCAGTTCCCACCTGCCCCGCTTTACTCAGGTGATTTGAAAAATCTTATCATAATCATGCTCCAGGAGAATCCGTTCTATCGACCAAACATAGTGCAGATTTTGATGCTAGTTGCAAAATTGATGGGCACGGAATTCAGTGCTTTGAAGGTGGAAGACTTTTATGGGGGCGGCGAATACAACTTCCAGGCTCTCCACGAGATGCAAAGGGAAAAGCATAATCAAATGCTCAAACAACAGCAATTCTACCTTGAGCAGCAGAAACAACAACAAGCTTATGAAGCTAGCAAGCAAAGGCAAGCGCTCTCCAATAGCCCTCTGCGCACTAGTCTTCCTCAATCCTCAGGGGAAAATTCCGTGCAGGCTAAAGAAGGGACGACACCGGTATCATCTACGATTATGGACCAGAGTTCCGCAGCCGATGATTTTGCTCGTGATAAACTTGTTGCGAAGGCATTGCAAGGCAACAAAAGTTCGCATCTGCCTGCCGGTCTCGATGAAACTTCTAAGGTTTCTGATACAACACACGTGCTTTCTGATCAGAGCTCAACTGAAAGCGTCGATTTAGATGTGGATTTGCCCGAGTTGGATCACATTGCCGAGCGGTACCCCTCGTTGGAAGATATCAATCAGAGTGTTTCTGATGACGGCTCAAACGTCAGAAGATCCAGTCTGCACAAAACGAGATCCAGCCTAGAATCTAACGGACTCGAGATGCTCCTAGAACGAGCCATATCACATGAAGCCACTTCTTTACCAGCAGTCGAACCCGTTAAGAGTCGAACTGACCTCGAACTGGTTGAGGCGTGGCAATCAGAGGGGAAACCCAAATTTGATGAGCGAGCAGGAAAACTAGCTGACGAGATTTTTGCAGTCGGTTCAGAAGGACCTCATCGGACGAAAAGCCAAGCATCGAGGTCATCACAGCGGACCGGTAATGTCGAGGTCCTGAATCCCGGTACACCAGCATTATCGGCGAAGACTAGTCCCTACCAGATGCCTACATTCGACATTTTGCAACAGAACGGAGCGTCTGAACATCAAGGAGCTGGTGAAGCGCTCCCATCTTTCGAACTACCTAAACCCAAATCAAGCTTATCAGATGCCACATATCAGCTCGAGCGGCCAGATCAAAATTCTTTTGGTCAAGGTTTGTTTCATGGAAATGCGAATGGAGAAACAGACAGCGCTGTTGGCAGATACGAGGGCTTGCCTCAGGACACAAATCGATCAGAAACAAGGCGAGGAAGCTCCAATCCATGGGGAGGAGCTCTAAGCAGCCCGAAGTCGGACCCGAGCAAGATGTCAACTCAAGAAGTAGACTTGAGCTTGCAAAAGACTATAAGCAACCTCAATATCGACTCCAGTTCCATTGAAAGGGGAAAATCATTTCAAGGTGATCTCATAGACCTAGAAGGGAATTCCAAAGTTGCTGGAACGAAGCAGTCACATCAGCATGTTAGCCCAGAAAAAATGGAACCCATCGGCCCCAGCCAGGCTCAAAAGATTGTTCAAGATTCACTCATCGACATGGGATTGGATGTTGGAGGCGCCTCAAAGCCCACATTCCGGAAGCGGTTGTCAGAGATGAAGTCTCAACCGCTGTACTTTCAAGAGCAGGTAATCGATTTTGCCTCAGATGATGAAAACCATAGTTCTGAAATGAATCGTGTGGCTATACGAAAATCTCTACGAAACTCGCGCAAAAGTAGTGATCATCGGCGAAATGAAACTGGCAATGAGGGAAAGAAGAGGCTCTCATTTTTTGGGGGGTCATCTGTTGACAAAGACTAGAAGAGCCCAGTGCTTTGCATTACCCAATGATTTTCACTAGAATTTTTTTGGCTGATGTATAAACTCACCGTTTTGAATATATTTGAGCGTTGTTTAGAATTTAGAAATGTATAATAAAACTCATGCATGACAATGCAATACTGAGGATGCGCATCGCACACCGATGATCGCTCGCTTCGATTAAAAAATAAACGCGACTAATGTCATCTAACTAATAGAATCCTGTTCGGTTTCATCTCTCCAAATTCATAATCTTTGTATATTCAACTGCGATAAATTATTTGGCTACCGATCCGTTGAACTGTCAAAAGAAATGCACGCTTTCGCCGAACTCCTTCTTTTGCTCCCTGCTAAAAAAGCGACACATTTGTCTGGTGCCTCATCGCAATTAGACCCAGAATTTGCACGAGCTATATTGACAATTTTGAACGGAAATTACGGGCAGCTCATCTCAGAATTTCAATTTTTCAAGAGTACGGAAACATTTGAAATCTCGTCGCAGTATCCTGAAAGATCTCTTCGCACAGTGTTAGATGAACTAGCACAGCATTTGACGCAACTGCTTCCTTCAACGTCATGTCAATTAATCGCGATCGCTTTGCTTCAGCTATTCATTCAGGAAAACTTCACAGGACCTCAGAGCAATATCTCATTTACATCATTACTATTTCCAGCTGCAGATGCTTTCACTTTGCACGCAGACGTTGTAAATATGTTGAGCATCGAGGGCAAGTGTGCGTATGATATGATGCAAGAGCCAACCCTCTTGGCATTTTGTCTTATCATTTTTGAAAAACTTCAAGGCGTGCAGTTTTCCTTAGTGCAGCGTGACCAATTTGTCTCCATCGAGGACATCACTGCTGACGCCTTGAAGACGACCGAAAATGGTGCTATTACTGCGTCACCGGAGTACGCTTCTCTCATCTGGTGGAGATCTAGGGCATTGCAAGTACACCTCTCTATACTTTCTGAGCCGTCTGATGTCTTGTCATCCGTCACATCATCGCTTTTGAATGCCGACTTGGCTGAGATATTGTGCCCTGCAGATGACCCGGAGCTTTCCAGAAATGTGCAGTTGATTTATTTATTAGAAAGCGCAAGAAACGGAATTCATGCTCAGACTGAGCATCTTGCAGAACCGTTTTTGCATAAGGCGGCCGAGGTTTCTCGGCTCCTGTTTGTGCTCACCGGTGCCAAGGCCAAGAGAACAAAATTCCAAACATTCAACACCGCGTCCTTAATTTTGCTTGCCAAAAGCAAAGAGTCTGAACTTTTTTCTAGCTCTGATGCTGAGTTCACCCCTGAAAGTTTCGACTTGAATTCGGACTTGCTTTTGGAAAAACCGCACTATGAGTCTCTCGAAAATGTGGCCACAGAAAACGAGCCAAACGCCAAAAAGGCCAAACTCGACACCTCGTCGCAATTTGTTCAGGGGGAAAAGAGACTTTTGCCTATTTCCATAAACTCAGAGACTATACCTGCTGACTTGAAAGAACTCGACCCAAACAACCAGCCTGCGCTCGCCGACTTGGATAATATTCAACTCTTATTACGACTCACCACTCTTAGGCAGACCACTCCTGCGGGCAACGCTATGGTCGAGGAGGAGCTTTCTGCTATTGTGAACAGGATTGTGTACACGGCACCCAAAGCGACCAACTGGACTATCTTTGCAAGGACTTTATGGGAGCGTTCGTGTCTAGAGACAAATAAGGCAAGAACAGTCGAGAGGGGAATCTTACAAATGACATCTCTAGTTGAAGAAGTGGGTATCAACATCAAAACACGTATGATCCCACAGGCGCAGGACTCGGCCGAGCTGGATGCCTCCACTGTATCATCTCGTCTTCGATTCATACATCAACTCCCTCTCATGGCTCAGTGGACTATGGACTCGAAGCTCGCAGAGAAATATATGTCTTTGGGAGTATTAAAGTCCGCAATTGAAATTTACGAGCGCTTGAATTTAATGACAGAGGCTGCCTTGTGCTACGCGGCTGTTGATGACGAGGTGCAAGCCGAGAAACTATTGGAGGAACGGATCCGGTCTCATCCTGAAGACTCAAGAGCAATCTCTATTCTAGGCGACATAAGACAGGACCCGCTGCTCTGGGAAAAAGCTTGGAAGATTGGTAGATATGCCAAGGCCAAAGCTTCGTTGTCTAAATACTACTACAAACCTCCTCCTAACTCGGGCCTTCAGCGGGATCTTTCTCTTGCAGTTGCTCATATGCAAGAATGCTTGAGTGCTAGTCCGCTTTCGTATGAAAATTGGTTCTTCTATGGGTGTTGTGGTTTGGAGGGCCAAAATTACGAATTGGCATCAGAGGCTTTCACGAGATGCGTGTCCTTGGACGACACGCAAACGCATGCTTGGTCCAATTTAGCGAGTGCTCTCCTAAGATTGGACAAAACAAGGCAAGCTTTCACGGCGTTGAAGAGGGCCTTGCAGCAAGGTGAAGGCTCGAAAAGATCGTGGAGGATCTTTGAGAACTACCTCACAGTAGCTGCAAAATTGGGTGAATGGAATGAGGTATTACACGCGACCAGAGAGTTGGTTGAAATAGGCAAAGAGACCGGAAGCGAGGTAAAAGTGGACATCACTGTAATTGAAACGTTGGTACAAATACTCGTTGAGGAACCATATCCCACCGAGAGCCGCCTAACTCACTTTCAGACCTCTTGTATCGATTTGGTCTGCAACATTTTGCCTACAGTCATCAACCACTCTGCAAGGTTGTGGAGAATAGTCAGCAAGGTCGAGCTTTGGAGAGGCAAGCCATGGGTTGCTTTGGAGAGCTTTGAGAAAGCATATCGCGCCACATCTCTCCGACCTGAGTTAACTACTCATGAGGCAACTTGGAACGAAGCCGTCGAGGCGTGTTCTGATCTCGTTTCTGCTTATGAGTCGTTCGGCGAATTACCAGGCAAGCATGATGCGGGAGACGTTGTGTGCAAGGACTGGAAATATAAGGCGAGAAGCAGTGTCAGATCTTTAATGTCTAAAGGAAAAGTTATGTGGGAGGATTCGGAGGGCTGGGAGAGATTACTTTCCTTGAAGGACGACTTGGCAAATGCTTAATCAAGATTCATTTATATACCGACTTTTTTTGCACGTGCTCTCATCGAGTAGCTTTGTTGTTGCCACACCAACTAGCTTCAATTCAAGTCATTGATTATCAGTATAGGCTCGAAGAATATAGACGTTGCGCGTGTCCTCACTGATGCTTTACGGGTCACGTCATTCGAAGCTTCGTTGGTTTCAATTGGCACCAAAAAATAGACAAATCTCTGATATGTTCTGAACAAGCGAAGAAGAAACTTTGGGGTTCTGATCCTGACTAGAATGGCAAAAGTCATGTCGAACAAGCTGTATAAGCTGATACGCGCAAGCTCTGATTTTTCCAATCTTTTGAAGCAGATGTATGAGAAAATAAGACCATACAATAGCGGACTTTGGTCAAGGAAATATTCTCTGTAATACAAAAGCTGAACACAGTAGTCAGAGAAGCAAGCAAAACCCAAAAGAACAGGCTCGATGCAGCTCAAAACAGGAAACAAGGCTGTGGTGAATGCATTTGCCGAAATAAGCTCATGTAACACAAACGAGATCAAATTCATGTATGAAAAGATTGCAAACGAGAACAACTTCAACAGATTGGGGTTGGAAGTGACATGTAGCCACGCAGCAACCAAAAGCAAAGTGTTTTCGGCGTTCAAGAGAGAAGCCAAAGGGATCTCCTCGCGCACCGCCAATGTTCCATGGACCAAAACAAGCATGTGGCGAATGAAGGAAACCGAGTACGTCGAGATTGCGCCGCCAATGGAGACATAATACCACAAATGGTTATTTCTCCACAAGGAAATTAAGAACCCGCAAGCACACAACAAATGGGACAAGATCCAGATGGACTTGACTAGTTCCATGTTTGTCATATTAGGTAAGTTCTTCCCTTTTTCGTACAACACAGAAAGACCCCCGATAACACACATCTTTGCAAATTGTATTTCGGGAGCATTGAGTATGCTGCGAACCAACATCGTTGGTGTGACGGGTTTCACTCTAAACATAGCAAGTTATATGAAAGCAAAGAAATTTATCGGGCTGGGGATAAGTATTTGGGTGCAAAAAGAGGGCGAGCACGAATTGAGCAAAGCGCGAAAACTTGAATATTCACACGAACAAGGGGCTATGATTAGTCAATGGAAAAGCGCATGATCCTGACGAAGGATACACTTTTGGTCAGCATTATATTCAGATTTCTCGAAATGTAAAAGAATAAATGCGTGTCTTGTTAATTCAAGAAGCTTAGTATGTGAGGAAGGCTCATTCTGTAGGGGCCTTCTAAGAAACCGCCAAATGTGTTCTCATGAAACGGCAGTTCCGTGGCTTGAAGGCTCTGGATATTCTCTCTGAACACATCTGAAAAACAGATCTACGAAACACTGAATCTCGAAGGTGCTCCATCATCACAGCCGCGGAAATCATTCAAGCCAATCTCTTTTCAAAAGGGGACTTCGTGCGGGTCAAATTATTATTTTGAGAGACGCATATGGCCAAGAGGAAACGAGATTTAGACCCAATGAAGCTTGACTATTTCCTAAGCCTGTGAACTGTTTTATTTTTAAAAAAAGTATTGTGCTGGTCCATTCGCTACATCAAATTAACATCGCTCAAAGAAATCTAGGCGCCCTCGCTAGCGAGACAGCTGCTAAAGAAGCTACAGTCTCTTGACATTTCTCAAAAAGTTTTTCAAATCAGCACTTCTCCATTCGAGTACAAATCAAATTGGAAAGAGATGTGGGCGTTTAAAACTCTTTCGATGATTTTTGCGTATGAATCCCACGGCTAAACGGTTTCGCGCGAGCCGCAGCTTTTAAGGTCTCGCAATTTGCCATCAAGCCTTTGGCGAAGTCCCACACAATAATTCAAACCTAATTACTCCAGATTTCCAATGACATCACCTGTGAGCACGTCAGGGGCCAGTTCTGAAACCTCAGACTCTCGAACAACTCAACAGAAAAGGGCCACAGGCGGCCGAGGAAGACGAAAACAAGCTAGCAAAAGCCCGGGGCATGGAAGCAAAAACGGAGTTGGAAATGGGTCAAAAAGTGAGTTCACCGAGCTGCGAAAGACAGATAAAGCTCCAAAGGACTTCAGATTTCTAGAAATTGTGAAGCTCGTGAGAAAGCACTTCCCAATCACCGTCAACGGCTATTCAGTAAAGAAGATCCTTGAGTCCCTGCAAATCGTAAATAATGCTGCCACTAGCGATGACACGAAAACTATAAAGCTGCTATCAAAAAAAGCTAAAGAATCCACTGTCATCGATCATATACAGAACGTTCTTCAGAGAGATCCTCAACAGCCGATATACTTGAGCTTCATCATGAAGCCTGTTGATCCGGACTTTCCTTTTGAGTTAGAACTGCTCAACTTCAGTTTGACTATCCCCGCAGAATATCCCCGCGGAGCCAAGTCAGTCCCTTCCATCGTTGTCCTTAACTCAGAGATACCGAGAGGATTCTCAGTCAACATCGAGCGTGGGTTTCGTACTATTGCAAATCTCGCGAAAAGTCCAAGAAAGACGCCCTCGGAGGAAGAGGGCATCCAGCTAGTTGACGGGAAAGGCCTTCTTTCGCAAATCCAAACTTTAAACAAATATTTGGAGTTGTTTCTACAGCAAGAGAAGCGTCTGACAATGAAATTTGTGACTTTCAAAAACTCCACAAAGGCCAGCAATTTGCCCACTCCGGTTCTGACGCCGACACCTTCTTCTACCCCGCAGCCACAAGAAAAGCTTGATTTGGTAGCGGCTGCATTTGAAGATGACCAAGCAACTATCACGGAGGCGACTCGTCTAAAGAGAGAGTTTTACATCGGAGAAATGACTCAAAAGCTTGGTCTGAGCGTCAAATTGTTCAATCGAAGCAAATCTGAGGCAAGATACAAAGTCCAAATTCCAATTGTGAGTGATTTGAATATGCCCAAGCTTTGGCTTTATGGGAACAAAGCTCTAGATATTTTTGTCACCGTGCCAAGCTCGTATCCCGAAATTCCTATGCGTGCCATTGTGGCCTCTAACTTCAGTTCCAATCTTTTGGTCGCGAAGAAAAATGCCTTAGTTGGTGAGGGCTTCGACTTGCTCCAGCTTGTAGAGGAAGCAAGAAAAGCGGAGAAGAATTTTAACAAAAACGTGAGCAAATTCCCTGTGGAGCATCCTAAGGGGATCGTTCAACAGTTGAACTGGATCTCGAATCATCTTGAGGTGCTCGTAACTTCTGAGGAGCAATGCAGGCAATGGTATACTAAAATGCATGCCTTGAGGGACTTGTCAATTTAGAGTTTGGATCTTTCTCAGTTAGCCCCGTCATATAACCTTCTTTTCCCTCTGAATGTAAAAAAGTTGTATTAGCTATAAACAACGCTACAAATAAAGCCTATACATGAATCGACTCGCAGCATTTTGTAAGTATTGCCTTCTCTGCGTTTGTTGGCCATGAATCATCATCCGCATCGCATTTCTATCTCTACAAGTGCGGTTGTTGGTCTCGGCAGGAAAGAATACGCGAACCTTGAATTAGAAGTAACTAAATACATCTGACCTCGCTTTTTATTTTTTTCCGCGTCAGAGAAAACGGTTCTTACCAAGAACGGCAAGACCAGCACCCAAGAAGTCAAGCAAAGCTCTTCCCTTTTATTTTTTTTGAAAACGCGTGGTTATCGTACTGCAACTCTTAAGTCATGGAAGACGATAGCTTAGAGTTCAACTATGCTAATGAGTGTGACCTAGAAATACATTGCTCGCCTTTTGGCCTCAGTGGTGTTTACATCAAGGTACGGGGCACAGATATCATGGGGATTGGCTCGACCATGGGCCTCATCACAGGGACCTCTCGAGGGAAGATACACTACAATGATAGCGCAGACATGATCAACCAGAAATACAAGTTGTATGTGGTCGTGGATGCAAACGGCTACCTACGTATTGACTTCACGAAGATCGTGACAATCCCAAAGGCAGGCGACGACGATAGCCTGTCGCTTCAATCGACGCCGCACGACAAGTTACCCTCCTTGATCTTTTCAGGTCCCTGTCCTGAAGGTCATCTCGACAACATCGAGCCCTTCATCGGAATATTTTCTTTTGAAAATGATGAAAAGACTTAGGAAACCGAGCTAGAGTCTGTGATGATTTGGATTCTCAAAGCGAGGACTCTTCAAGTGAGAGCCCTGAACAGTATAGCCCTGTTAGGTTGGAATGTCGATAAAGTTGCTTCCATACCCAAAAGCGGAAATCACGGCACTACAGTATTTATTTCAGATCAGGGGGGATGCTCAGAGATTTGCGAACACGCAACATTCTGGCCCTCGAGCTTGAACTTCTAGTTGTATGGTGGATGTACAATACAGGCTCTCATTTTCGGGTACACCGATTAAATGCCAGACCTAGCTTCAAGTTTCTTGATTGAGTGTGGAACACAAAGTTACAGGTTTCAATCGAGGTGATTCTGTTGAACTCAAGCAATAATTTACCAGCAAAAATTACCTTCGATGCAGCTCTGGAATTCAATGGCGCCTAAAATAAATTTGAGAATACATCAGATTGATACCCGGTTTCGGCCACTCCGATTTTGATCTAATGTAGCGGTTAGATGACTCGCGAGCTTGCGTACGTCAAGTTGTTTTACAATTGACAATTCCAATACACAATTTCTTGAACACACTGGATGGAGGTTTCCACTCCCCGGTATTCGGTAGATTCTCAAATAAAAGGTTGCGTGTTTCTTTGCCATAAGAACGATCTCTGCTCCGAAAATGCGGACTCAAGAAATGTCGCCTTTTTCCCCGGATAAGAATTTATTCAATAAGTGCGCACATTAAGTTAGATCGAAGGGCAGCGTGTGTCTTGGACCAACGTTTCACACAATCTTAATAATAACAAAATTCAATTGTATCGCATCAATCTTTCAGGAGGGTCTCGGATTTTGTGAGCCAATTTTCTAAATTACTCGTGACTGGAAGCAGACATTCCGCAGATGCATTTAAGTTAGTTATATATGAAGCGAGACAAGTGGAACAATATTTGAAAGTAGTTGGATTTCATAAATTTGTTCCTCGGTCCCCGGCTCTTGATCTTGATCTTGGGCGACATCTTCTGATCAGAATGCGCGCGAAATCTTAACTCCGCGATTGGAAAGCTTGAGCCTCGGCCTCGGCCAATTCTTTCCAGGAGACAACAATTATTGAACACACTCAATTCAAACTATTGTCTTCGATTTCGAAGGAAATGAAACATCATTGTACAATTCTCCATGTTAACTTATGATTTGACAAATGGTGTATGTCATAAATATATATGTGCCTAAAAGGAAAGCCGGCTCTTGGCCGCGTGCTTCCTGTCTCACCCCACGGCACTTCCTCGGTCTGCGCCCCACGAAAAAAAATGCGGAGTGACCCCAGGTGAATGTGACTTCACACTATAAGAAGCTCAGCACCCCACACTTGACTGAACAGGACAATACATATTTATACACGTGGTCTAGCAAACAAGCATACGGGCACACTTTTAATTCAAATAACGCAACAAAAAGAACAACATGGAAAGATTAACACAATTGGCTGGCCAGTTATCTCCCTCCTCGAAGCAATCGGTGCTTGAAAAAAGACCTGATGATGTAGTCATTGTTGGCGCTTACAGAACCGCGATTGCCAAGGGCGGCCGGGGCTCTTTCAAGGATGTTGGCTCAGACTGGATCTTGACCAAATTCTTGGAAGCTTTTCTCAAAAAGACTGGAGTTGACCCAAACTTGATTGAAGATGTTGCCGTTGGCAATGTCTTAAATCGTGCGGCAGGGGCTTCTGAACACAGGGGCGCGTGTCTTGCCGCCGGGATTCCCAATACAGCTGCTTTTGTTGCAATCAACAGACAATGCTCCTCCGGTTTGATGGCAATTTCGGACATTGCAAACAAGATCAAGTGTGGCGAGATCGACTGCGGGATAGGCGCCGGAGTCGAATCCATGTCGGCGAACTATGGCCCTCAGTCTATTCCAAAGGTCGACCCTGAGTTGCAAGAAAATGAAGAGATGGCCAAGTGCTTGATCCCCATGGGTATTACGAATGAGAATGTTGCTGAGAAGTATAGTGTCCCTAGAGACAAGCAAGATGCATTTGCTGCCGACTCCTATGCAAAGGCTGACAGGGCAGTCTCGTCCGGTGCTTTCAAGTCTGAGATCTTGCCCATCGAGTCTTACACAAAGGAAGATGACGACGATGATGAGGAAGAAGGGGCTGGCGAGATCAAGAAGATCATTGTTGACACGGACGAAGGACCCAGAAAGGGCGTCACTGCACAACTGTTGGGCAAGTTGAAGCCTGCGTTTAAGCCCACCGGAACTACTCATGCTGGAAATGCCTCACAAGTGTCGGATGGTGCTGCGGCAGTTTTATTGATGAGAAGAGACTTGGCAGAAAAGAAAGGCTACCCTATCCAAGGTAAATTTGTCTTGTGCAGCTCTGTCGGTGTACCCCCAGAGATTATGGGAGTTGGCCCTGCTGTCGCCATTCCTAGCGTGTTGAAAAAAACTGGTTTAAAAGTCAGCGATGTTTCAGTCTTCGAGGTCAACGAGGCGTTTGCCGCGCAGTGCTTGTACTCCGCCGAGACATGCAATATTCCAAAGGAAAAATTGAATATCAATGGAGGCGCCATTGCCTTGGGTCATCCATTAGGTTGTACGGGTGCCAGACAATACGCTACAATCTTACCTTTGTTGAAGAAGGGCGAGATTGGCTTGACCTCCATGTGTATCGGTACGGGCATGGGTGCAGCCTCCATTGTAGTGAGAGAGTGATTACGCGGAGTTTATGGTAAGTGTTACAAAATGAAAAAATGCAAAAATAATTTGAAGAGCAAACTTTGAGCTATCTCTGTATTTGTAGTTGCATACATCAGACGTTTCGCTTGTAGCAGGAACAAGGTGAATTTTCAAGCGTTTCGCCCGTCATTTGAGTGGAAGGCTGGAATCTAAACATAGTGAATAGCTGCTTCATGATCAGGTGATGCGCTACACGGCCAGCAAACAATCACTTGACAAAATCTTGAAAGATTTCGCCGAGCGAGACATAA
>JAJLZY010000106.1:0-40522 GCA_030564885.1 Metschnikowia kofuensis (nom. inval.)
AACAGGAGGGGACACTGGGGAGTCTGTGGTGCGCCCAGTTGAGAACAACGACACGAAGCAGATCCACAATTCTCACGTCCAGAAGACCGAGGAAATCGAACAAGACGTTCATGCTCAGGAAGAAATGCGCCGAATGATAGCGAAAATTAGAGTCGGGTTTAATCAGCTCTTGGATTATATAGACACGAGGCCAATGGAAGAGTTCGAAGCGTTTGAAAAAAAAGTTTATGAAATCTTCAAGAAATTCGAGGATTCGGAGACCGACGCAAAACGAAGAAAAGTTGGTTGATGAAATGAGAGCCATCAGGCCTTTGGCTTTGGTGGATTCTAGCCTTTTTTTACAAGGCGAGGCTACTTTTTACAGTGCGGGCATTCTTGAAACCCAAGACCCAGAGTGATCCGCTCTAGAATATAATATTTGATATATGTCGGCTTTTGATATTTTGGCCATTGATATTTTTGATATTTCGGCTTTGATATTTCGGCTTTTGATATTTCGGCCTTTGATATTTCGGCTTTTGATATTTCGGCTCTTGTGAAGTCAAATCGAAATGGGAGTAGATAACTACAACTCGTATTTGACAACTCTACTTCCTGCCCATGCCCCCCGAGGAAACCCATTCAAAGTTCTATTTAGATATTACTATAATACAGGGGCCATAATCCGAAAGCTTAACGTAATTCGAGGGACATATTTTACCGACCTCCCGTACGACTTCTTCGCCTGCCACCACATGATCAGATCTGGTGTAGAGAACGCTCTTTTACGACCGGAAATTTATTTTTAAAAAATAATTGAGTACGAGAGCTTGAACAGCCTCGCCTATTCATGAATCCAGTACGGGTATCTATACAAAACATTCCTGAGTTTAGTATGGGGTTATCTGACTTGTAGGATTTCAAGAGGACGGATCACGTGACACGGTGGTCCAAGAATGTCGGTATACACAAAAGATCAGATCACTCTTCTGAATTAAAGTCTTAGCAGGGTAGTCTTTATTGTACCGCTCAGCCTCATAAGAAGCTCTACTACAAAGAAAAAAGTACATGGTCTGACCGGCTTACCCGCAAATTATTCCTTAGGAGCCTCTCAATAGTGTTGTAATAAGCGCTCCACGGCGCACGCTTACAAAAGATAGCACAAGTTCCAAAACATCGAGACGGCCGTTTTTCTGGCTCAAATCAATGCAGATCGCATGATATTGCAAAATCATGAATCGCAATCTTGCAAAAAGAAATCTCAAGTATATGTATAAGTGACTTTTATGTGAAGTAAAGCCGGTCAATCCGTTCGAGCAGTGGACGTCCTGCACATAACACTCACTCTCTCCGAGCCTACTACAACATCCGAAGTTCCATCTTAAGCCCGTCTTTTCATATCTCAACTCTAGACATACACAGCCCGGGACCTCGCGACTTCTTCTCGCAGAAAAACCCCGACAATCTCAAATCAGCCCAAAAACTCCTCATCAGACAAAAAAAAAGTAAAAAAAAAAATCTGCAATGGAGAAAAACTACGCCACAAAGTACCCGTTGGACATCCCGCACGTGACCGCGGTGGAGCTTCCTCTAAATGTGAAAAACACCAGCCGGGCAATCGGGATGTTGGGCGGCAAAGAGCGGATCCGCATGGCCACCAACGCGCAGTACCGGCCGCTGCCGATCCAGGTCTCGAGCCATTCGGTGGACGAGCGGAACCTCGAGCTCAGGCTTCGGAACGACCCTTTCCATCATCCGGTGCAAGCTTCGGTCAACAAGAGAGAGCGCATTTTGGTCAAGGTCAGCGTTCCAAGGCTGTGTCTCCCCTCGGACTACCATGACAAGCCTGGAAAGTACCTGATCCGCGAGCTTCTCCAGAGAAACAAGGAAAACAACGGGCCGGAACATAGGGTCGAGCCGGTGTCGATTATAAACAAAAACTACAACTTCCGGGCCATGGCCGACTTCCAGATGCTGACGAAACACAACGCCACGGTGCAGAAGTTCACCCGCGACGTTCTCCGCGCCGAGAAGTTCGAGCAGACAAAGGACTTCTACGTGTCCGAGCTCACGAAAAAAGACGAGTTCCGCGACCCGGCAAACTACGAAAACAGAGACCACCACTTGGTGCCGCCGCCGCTTTTCAGTGCCGTGCGGTTCCCCTTCGACTACAAGTACAAGAAGAACTCGTTCACGGTGGCGGTTCGCGACGAGCAGGGCGCGGTGAAGATGGCCATGAAAAAAGACACCAAGAAGTTGTTCACCAACACAGTCGACTACCACTCGGGCGCAGTGCCCAGCCAGCCGTTGCCCGAAATCGTCGCCAAGTACACCTGGCTCAAGAACACAGACTTGTCCTCGGAGTGGGCCGACAACAAGCTTTTCGAGTGCATCCAATACTTGAACGTGCTCTTTGAGCTCAAGCCGGTCTGGCTCCGGAAATCCTTGGTGGACGCCGTGCCGGACGGGCTCAAGCTGGCGGTGAAAGAGGCCTTGCCGTACGTCTCGTACTGCTACAAGAACGGGCCGTGGCGTTTTTGCAACGTGAAGTTGAGCGTGGACCCGACCGCCGACCGGTCCTTTTGGATGTACCAGAGCGAGTACTTCCGGCTCCGCGGGCTCGACGTGAAAAAGGGGCCAGCGGGCGAGTCAAGGAAGGTTTTGCCGAACACCGTCGCTTGGCTCCACCCACAAAGCGACGTGAGAGTCTCGGAGTCGTTGCTTTTCACAGGCACTAAGTTGCCGCACTCGATCAACTACCAATTGGGCGATATTCTCGACCAGGACGTCCACCGAGTCATCGAGGACGCGCAAAACAAAGGCGAGGGCCATTTTTTCCGTGAACTGCCGGACCCTCAAGACGGATGGATCACACGACAGATGATGGGCACCATCCGCGGCGTGGTGCGGTACAAGTTGCGTCGTTTGCAGCACGAGCAGCCCATTGAGGCGAGCCAGATCGCCAAGATCATTGCCACAGATTACACGTTGAAGGAGGATGTCTCGAAAACCAGTCAACTGGGTCAAGACTCGGGTTCTGCCAATACAGAAGGAGCAGAGGATGCGGTGGGAGCAGAGAAGGCAGGGAAAGCAAAAGATAAGCAGAAAGAACAGGACGGTGAGGTGGACGAGGAGGATGAAGATGGAGACGAAGACATAGAAGCTGGAGAGGAGGATGATGGAGAGGAAGACGACGAGGAAGACGACGACGAGGAAGAAGAAGAAGAACAAGAAGGCGAGGAGAACGGAGAAGAAGAGGCAGAGAACGAAAACGAGATCATTGCGCAAGTGGTCGACGAGGATGCCATGGATATTGACGAGCCTCCCCACGCACGTTTCGATACCCTGGTACAGGGTGTGAGCGAGGACTATGTAATGAACCGCGTGAAACAGGCCGACGAGCAGTCGGCGGCCAAGCTCTTATCATTGGTTGGTTTGATCAAACAGGACGCGTTGAATCACGCTGTGAGGGATCAGTAGGAGCCAGGCACATCGGAAAACGCTGGACGATCGAGACCAGGAATAAGCAGAGAAAGTTGGAAAAAACTTGAATTTGAGAGAAAAGAAGGGGAGAACACGAGGCACGAGATCTACAATTGGAGTCTGATTGATGCGATCAAAAGCGCTGGCTGTCTGACTCAACTTTCGGATTCGGATTCGTTTTTATTTTGTCAGGTTGTTTTAATAGGTGCAGCTGAACCAAAAGTCTTTTCAAAAGGAAAAGAGAGAGGAAAAGAGAGAGGAAGAGAGAGAGGAAGAGAGAGAGGAAGAGAGAGAGGAAGAGAGAGAGGAAGAGAGAGAGGAAGAGAGAGAGGAAGAGAGAGAGGTAGAGAGAGAGGAAGAAAGAAAGGAAGAAAGAAAGGAAGAAAGAGAGGAAGAAAGAGAGGAAGAAAGAAAGAAAGAAAGAGAGAAAGAAAGAGAGAAAGAAAGAGAGAAAACAGGATGAAGATGAAATAAGATTCAATTCTATAAACATGACTCTGCGTGTTCCCTCAAACCCTCCTCCTTATTTCCTTTTTTTATTTTTTTCACTTCACCGACTCAATCACAATCCGTTTTTCTTTTTTGCTCATATCCTTGCCGTTTGAAAACCCTGCCCTACATTGATTAGTTGCGCGCCTGACTGAATGGATAAGCCAGCTTTCAAGGACAATATGCCATATCTCCCGATGAATCTTCCTTGCCTTTTGCAATAATTCGACAAATTTTCCCGAAACTTACCCCTTTCAGCCGCCTAGAAAAACACGTGTTTCTACTTTTTGCAGCCTTCCCTTTTCAAGACTCGTTTATTCCGGTTGCAGCCCGTTTCTTCTCCGCTTCGCAGGCCCTCTACCTGTCGTGGACTTTGGCCCTGGAGTCTGGTGGGCCCGCTTATATGCACACCGCGAACACCCGCGACCCCAAGTCAACACGTATATCACTCGGGCACCTCAGGATCTTCCTTCCCCTCGATTCAGCAACATCTGGGAATTCGGAAATACAGAGAGAAAATGACCAAGGCCACAGAAACGTTTGTTGCGCTTTTCGCGGTGAGCGCGGTATATTTTGCGCTCTATGCGGAGTTGATCCCCACCGGGAAATTGATCCATGACGAGATCTTGCCATACTTGCCCTTTTGGAGCTTGGTGGCTTTTGGCGCCTATGCCTTGGGCACTTTGGGCTGGGGCGTGCTCACGTTTAAAAACAAGGAGGCGAGCTACAAGGAGTTGATGGGGCAGATTGACGAGGCCAGGGCCTTCTACAAGCAGAAGGGCGTCGACTTGGACGCGTAAGTAGCGTGAATGTATGAATAAATAATATAGATGCGGTTGTTGCCTGTACTTGTTTGGATCTGGCGAGTGTGGATGTTCGTTGTTTTGTTCGGTCTTCTCCGCCTATGAACGAGAACCGATGATGTCGTGTAGAGTGAGATTGGCGGTGGCCTTAGTGGGGGCCAACCCTCAGTTGTGGCTATCTCTCATTTAGCGAGAGTCCTGGCTCGGTTTGGAGCAAGAAAAAAGTGGAATCCTTCGCGAGAAAAAACCGAAGTTCGGCAATAAGAGAGCCATTGGGAGAGGCGCCTGTTTTTCCAAAAGAAGGGAGCCATGAGTTATTGTAGAGAGAAAAAGAGGCTTTGAGTATCAGAAAGCCAGTCTCATGTAGATGCTGGCTTTTTGTGCTTTGCCTTGATGCGCTTTTCCATTTCTGCAAACACGCGGATCTGCATCGGCACCTTCTCCCAGGGCTCCTCGTTCCCCTTTGGGTTGTTTCCCCTCGCTTGCAGCGCTATCGATGGCGGAAGATTTTCAGGCTTCAAAAGCTCGATTGGCGGATGGAAGTCCTCTGGCCAGACGCCGCCTTTTGCCACGAGTAGGGCGGCAGCTTTCTTCCTTTGAGCATTCCAGTCCTTGACATCATCGTTGTAGATCTCCCACACACAATTTATGCATCCGCTCATACAACAATTGTCAGGCTCCTTCGGTCTATCAGGCACCTTTATGCCGCCTATGAAGCGCGGCTCCCCCACATTTATTCGACTGGAGCTCTGTCTATCTTCGCCCTTTATGCGACCACCGAAAACCTTCGCGATCTTTGCCTCTGCCGCTATTCTTTTCTGGTCTGATGCGTCCTCCTTCTCGGCCTCATTAAGGGACTCGCTCTTTCTCTTTTCGACTAATGAAACCGGCAGCGAGTTGTGTTTTGGATGTCTATTGCTGTGCTTGATTAGGTCGTAGAAACGGAATTTAGACCGCTCGGAGGTTGACGAGATCAAACGTCTGCCGAGATAAATCATGTGTTCTAGTTTTTGATATCCTCTAGGGCCCTTATTTCCCTTGGCGTCGTGCCTATTTTTCTATAATTCTCTTTCGAGAAAAGCGTTGCAACCGAGGGCCAAAGTGAGAAGCGGACTTCTCGCTCTCGGTTCCGACTGATTTCATCTCCGGGCCTAGGCTCAATGCGCGCTCGCGCAATCATGTGCAATGACGCAGGGCCAATCTGAGAATAAAAGTGGAGAGTTGAATCCGAAAATTGAATCTGAGAAATGAATCTGAGAGATAAATCTGAGAACAGAATCTGGAAAATGAAGCTGAGAAATCAATTCGGCAAATAAGTTTGGTAGACAAACTTGCACAATATACCCGAGCTGAGCCAAATTCGAAATCACGTTCAATCCTCAAGAGTCTTTGCAGAAAGAAAATTAACGCTTCTCGTGAAACGTAGATATTCTGGTCGATATACCAGCCCATGTTAAGTTTTGTTCAGCTTCTAGTAGTGTCCTGAGGAAAGAGCAGCGAACTCAGTATGTTCATTTCTCTCAACCATCGCTCTCATACACTACCCAGAAACTCCTCTTCAACATTGACTCATGCTGTATTTGTAGACGATGGCTGGGAGCAATCATGATGATTGACAATATGAAAACCAAATTCCTCCAGTAGCGCCTTGATAAAGCTTCACACAATAGCGCCATCAGACAGAGCTTTCCACACCAAAAGCTTTGATAGCCTCGTCGATGCTAAGAAAAAATCCTTTCCCGAGTTTCGCCGAAACACTCATCTGTCTTGTAAATTCAGACGGCTTTCGGCGGTCACTGGCCTCAAATTCATCCATGCTCTTATTCACAATGTCTTTGATTCCCAGCTGCGCAATACGGTCACGGACTCGTTGTTGTGTAGGGACTCTTGCAAACGCAACGTGTATCTGACTCACGTCTTTGTAGCGACGTACGGCTTCGTAAAGCTCCTGCGTGGCAGACGCGTCGATTGAAGACATGCCTTTGCAATCGAAGATAATCAATTTTGTTAAGCTGTCGTCGCTACTGGAAGTCGACGGTTGAGACGGGTGGACCGAAAGCGTGCCGAACTTCTCAAGACGGTTGAGCCTGTTGCGCAAGTCTCCCACATTAGCAAAGTTCAATGGCTCCGGGATGCGTACAATAAGCACGCCCTCGATTTGCTCGATCTCGGCAGCGGTTTCTGACGAAGTTTCACACGAAGCTCGGGACGTATCATCGTCAGAATACGAGTGGAAGCTCTCCTCGATAAGTTCGTCGGCATTTCTAAACGCAGACGTGTTTGGAACCCTGCCCAAGATATGGATCTGCGACTTTGTGCCATTGTGAATCACTCTGACCACAGCAATCACGACACCCAAAACGACGCCAACTTCGACATCCCAAAAAATCGTCGCAGAGAAGACGGCAAATAAGACGGCAATCTCGTCAAAGCCGCCGATGCTCCAGAAAAAGGCAATATCCTGAGGCACTTCTTCGAGGACCGTGATGCCAATGATCGTGGTGCTCAACGAAAGCACACATTCTGGCAAATAGTGCAAGAGAGGAAGGAAATACATCGTTGCCATGAGTACCGTGAGCGCCATGAGCACGCTTGCTAAAGGCGTGACTGCACCTGCCAATATATTGACTTTAGACCTGCCAAGTGCCCCAAATGACGGAAGTCCCCCAAAAAAAGTGACTGCCAAGTTGCACGCACCGAGCGCGATCAATTCTCGATTTGAAGAGATGTTGTAGTTATATTTTGCACCCAAGGCCTTTGTTGCGGTGGTCGAGTCAAAGAATCCTAGTAAGCTGCACAAAAACGAAGTGCTGAATGCAGACTTCAAGAGCCTGAAGCTGGCAGGCTTCAATGGATTCACAAGTATACCCGAGCTGGCTGCATCTGGACCTGGATTTGCAAGATCCCCAACAATTTCGATGCCGTCCGACTCCCATTCAAAGACGTATGAGAGCAACGTCGCCACTACGACCATGGCCAAAAGCTCAGGGATGTAAACTGCCAGCTTGCGGTTGTGCTTCTCGACCCAAACGCGCTTTTGGCGTCGCACAAGTAGCACGAGCGCAAGCGTGACCAAGGTCAATGTCATGGTTTTGGAATGTGCCTTATCCCAGTTTGAAACAGCAAACTTCCACTTGTCTAAGATCGAGTGGTGCGGGTGTTCTCTTGCTAATTCTGTCAATCCCATCTGAATGTCAAGTTGGTTGGTGATCATGATCACGCCCATGGCGCCGATGAACCCTTTCAAAAGAGACCGCGAAAGCACGTTGTCTAAAAACCCGTATCTGAACAAACCCGCGGCAAGAAGGACGGCAGACATACCCATGGAAAGCGTGGCGCTTATCTCCAATGCCGACATCCCGGCAAACTTGCCCGAAGAGTCGTGCCTGAGACTCTCAACCACCTGGCCATACAAAACAGCCGTGCTGGGCAGGGGTCCTACTATGAGTACTGGAACTCCTCCGAAAACCGCATACGTGAGGGCAGCGGCCACGACAGAATATAAGCCCACAAGCGGCGGGAGTTTGGCCAAGGAAGTTGCAAGCGACATCACCAACGGGATCTGGAAACTCGCGAGCGAAACGCCCGCAAGCAAATCGCCTAGAAAATAGCCCAGATCATACTGCGGGGCCCAGCGGAGAATCGGGAGATAGTATGCTATGTAAGCCCACCGGTCAAACGGTTTTGCGGCTTGATTATCCGCTTCAATGGGCTCTAGTCCGTGGTGTTTGATGTATGAGTGCGTGCTGGTGAGCGACCGCATACTAGGCACGGAAACGATGGGTCTTTTGCTGGCCTTTCGAGACGAGTTCTGGAGAAGACGCGTGCTTTCCAGAGACATTGTTCGGGTGGGGGTGATTGGATCTTGTTTTGTGGGAAGAATCTGGAAGAATTTTGGAAAAGTCGGAAAAACCCAAGAAGATTTGTGTTGTTGAAGGTGTATGATCCGGGCTGATAAATGAGGTTCGCAACATTTAGATGGCTCGATAAGCCGGGCAGGCCAGAGCCGCGCAATACATAATTCAGATCGCGCCTGTCAGGTGTGGCGGTATGTACAGATCTGGCAAACATTGGTCAAATCTGGAGGTGGAAACGATTGAAACCGCAATGCCAGGGAAGAGATGGCCAAGACTTCCATTGTCGTTCGATTCTTTTGATATCTGTTGATTTTTTGACTGTAAGGTGAGTTTCTAGGCGGAAGTGCTTCCGATTTTTGACGGCGATTTGAATTTGAAGGGCTCATCAATAATTGATTTTTGTCCACAGAGCACAAGGTTTTTTTTTTGTCTGATTCATCCGAATAAAGAACAAGTATGTTCATCATGAAAAAACATCGCCAGGTTGCCAGCCAGCCCCAAATTGGGTTTGATTTATGCGCGCTTCCAATCTAGATATTTGCATCATGTCCTGACGTAGGAGCCTATGAACCCGATAAGATCACATCCAAACGAATTTTGTTAATTTTTCGAATATAACGGTTCCTTTTTGTTCATCTCGAGCGTCATCTCTTCCAGGTCTATTCTTCGGCTGTCCTCTGCAGGGTCAGGGCTCATTCGGAAATCAGCCTTTCAGATTTCTCAAATCGTTCCCCGTATCATTCTTCGTACTTGAAATTTCCGAAATCCTCAATCCTTTTCTGCAGCTTCTGCAGTCATCCACATATCCCACTTTTTTTTTTCACTCCTACAGCTTGCAGCCCCTCACCTCGACTACATCTTTCCTCATTCTCTGATCTTCTCTCCAACTCTCGTTCTTCTCTCCAACTCTCGTTCTTCTCTCTCGCTCTCGATCTATTCTCTCGCTCTCGATTATCCCCCAGTTACAAAAGTCTGGATTAGCTCTAATCAATCTCCTTCACCAACTTCTCTATGAGATCATTCGTGCCAAACGGGTTTTGTATGTACAAGTTATGGCCGCCCTCGGGCACCACGTGGAACCGCGCACCCACAGAGTCATGAGTTTCGTTGATCTCAGCCACCATTTTCTCGCCTGCTTCCGAGCACATGAAATCGTACTGACCATATACAACGTGGGTCTTGAATTTCGCTAGGGTCTCGCCACTTGCACGCGCAAACTTATCCATTAACGGCCATTTGCTTGTAGTTGCAGGCGTCAACAAATACTTCACGTGAGTGTCCGATTTTGTGCCCGAGGTGATCAGATTATAAAGGTACTCGATCAAAAGACGGCACTCGGTGTTGGTGCCGTACTTCAATTGGTTGCCGCTGGTGAAAATGGCCGCTCCACCAAGCCTCTCGATCACCTTGTTGACTGCGAAAAGCTTAGAATACCACATATCGTAGTACTTCGCCACGCCGTAGGGCCCCATGAACTTGAGGAGCCGCGGCAAGTATGGCTGCAAAAAGTACCATTTCTGCACGGTTTTCCGCGACAAGATCGGCCACCTGCTCAAAAAGCGGGGCGACGCTGGGTCGAGTGAAGGCGACACGGGGCCGGAGTTGCCCGGAACCGGGGCTGTCACGGCCGCAGCATGGCGTTCAACGCCTACGGGCGAAAGGAGCACGAGGTTTTCAAGACTTTCGGGATACTTGAGCGCAAACGAGCCGCTCCAGTAGCCGCCGAACGAGTGGCCGACCAAAAAGTGGATTTTGTCGATCCCGGAGTTGCGGCGCCACGTCTCGAGCGCGTCTGTGTAGTACGCTTCAAGATCCTTTAGCACAGGCGTCATGGCGTGTTTGTACTCCCGGAACTTGGCAGCATCCACCTCGTAGCTGTCTATGAGCTTGTAGTATTTTTTATAAAGCTTCTCTTTTTTCGTCGGCGCGTGGTCGTGCATTTTGAGGAACTCGATCCGCGGAATACGCGCCCAGTAGTCTATCGACAGCACGCCCGGGTTCGACAGGAGCCCAAACGAGAGATTGTCTAGAAAATGTACCTTGTAGTTATGTTTCAAGCCCTTGAAACTGTTGATCACGTGGAAGTTCCGCGCAAAGCACCCGAGAGACGCGCCGTACCCGTGGACAAAAACTACGTGTCTGGTAGCAGCATCTGGGCTATTTTGTACGGAAAAGGTCACCGAGTTGATCTCGTTCCCCGCCGGGTCCACGGGTGTCCTGACAAAGTCACGTGCCACGCCGCTGTTTTCCGGTAAGTGGGGCGGGAACAGCAAGTCCACTAATTCGCGCTGGAGTGTTGCGAGCCGCCCAGGCCGGAGAGACCGAAACCAGATCGTCCACCTCTCGGACAAACTGAGCTGTGGTACGAGTCGCGTGTTAGGTACATACGGGGTTTTGAGCTCCAAGAAGAGGGCACGTGCCGTGCTGATATGGCGGGTGGCGCGGAGCATGCCGTGTGAAAGCGAGAAGAGGGCGTTTCACGCGTCTGGCTTGAAAAAATACCCCAAAAGGTGTTTCTGAGTATGCAGGAGCGATGCGCTGACGGTCGAGGGCCGAGGCTAGTGCTGAGATCTGGAAGGAACCGAGATCTGGGAGGAAGTGAGCATGAGAAGAAGGAAATGAATCCTAAGGAAACAGAAGGGTTTAATGTTTTCGAAAATGAAGTAGAATGGGTTTGCAATTTTTTTTCGTTGGATTCAGAAGATTTTGGTTTTTTATGATCATCATTTTTTGGGTCTTGTTGCTTGGCTAGGTGAGGAAACAGTGTTTTTTTAGTGTGTCACTTCGAGGTCCGTTGCTTCGCAAGGGTAATGGGATAGGCTCGTTTTTAATAGAACTTTCACTATGTGAGAATTTGACTAATTCAAAGGAACACAAGGTAAAGAGAAAGGCTATGTAGAGGTACTGGCCGAAAAAAAAGAATAAAAGAATGGAAAAGAATAAAAGAATGGAAAAGAAAAAAAAAACAGAAAAGAAAAAATATGATTGAAGAAAGAAAGTAGGGAGTATTGGCGTCTTTTTTGCTTCTCAAAAATGGTTAAATCTTTTGCACTCTCAAGATACTCGAGAAGTCGACCTTAGGAGCTCTACTCTGATTTCTTTGCACTGGACACGATTGTTTATTCATGTATCCTTACTTTCTAAATATCTTTATTTTAGCCGGTTTCTGTATCTTACAAACGCTTCGCTGAGTCACTGTATGAATGTCTGAGTAAACTTGGTCAATAATGAGTGAGGCCATTCATTCTTTTGGAAAGACGGTAAAAAACATTTCTCTGCAATCACCTTTTTTTAAAATTGTTCGAAAGTAATACCACTTTGCCTTTTTAATCGCAATTCAGAATCAGTTTTGTATTCAGTGAATCTGGCTTGATATACCTCTCAGAAGTCATGGCTTCCTTTGGGTCCCTATTATTATAGCAAATCCGTGATTCCGCATAAATTAATAAATCTCTATGGCATTATGCTGATAACAAAAAATCTTCGATAGATTCCCAAATTCTGCCAGCATCTTGTTTCATACTTACAAGTTCCAGGAACAAGATATGTGCGAGACAGCATCCGTAGGTCAAATACAAACATGGAAAGGGACAGAGAAAGGGGACAGGGGGTGATGATATTGAACTTTAGAGAACTCAAACAACATGTTTGAGCTATCTATCAACACATTGTAAACTATTTCCAGTGCAGCTTAATCTTATGCAAGAGATCGTATGCTAGAGAACATTCATATGGGTCTGGGACTCACAAATAAGAGGAAGATTTCAAGTAAAATTAACGCATAGTTCAGGTTCAGTGCGAGCCAATGACCTGAGAAGCTTTAGAATAGGAATTAAAAGCACAATCTTGCCGATAAGATAATGATTGAATTACAAAAGGCCTCGTTTCATTTTTCGAGACACCTCGAGTCAGTCATAGATTGAAAATGACAATCCACTCATAATTCAATTGGGCCCAAGACTCCCCTTCCTAGTGTTGGAAGTGTTGAACCAGAGTGACTGAGTATCTCTTTTCATTTTTTAAAAGCTTGTCGTCTTATGCTGAGCTCGACCAAGTTAAAGCTAATTGCAAAGTCTCAGATCAGTAAACTATGAAACGATCCTCAACACTGTGACGCTGCTACCAGTCCACATTTTTCTTCCTATTCAGACTCAGTCTCTCAACTAGTCTCTCTACTAGTCTCTCAACTAGTCTCTCAACTAGTCTCTCAACTAGTCTCTCAACTAGTCTCTCAACTAGTCTCTCAACTAGTCTCTCAACTAGTCTCTCAACTAGTCTCTCAACTAGTCTCTCAGCTGATCATCTTGAACACCGTGACTTTTCCTATTTACATTGCTTGTGCCCCTATACTATCTACATATTTATTCCTCGCCCTTGACCAAACCAACCTTAGCTGGTCTCAAAACCCTGCTGTTCAAAGTGAAACCGGCCTGTTGCACGTGGAACACAGTGCCTGGCTCTTTATCTGGCTGAGGAATCTCGAAAGTGGCCTCGTGCTGGTTAGGGTCGAATTGCTCGCCCAAAGGATCGATTTTCTGGATCCCGTGCTTCTCCAACGTCTTCTCAAACACGTTTCTCGTCATCGAGACACCGTCGAACAAGTTTTTCATCTCGGGATGGGCATCTAAAGTCTCCTGTTTGACCGAGTTCAAGGCCAACGCGAAGTTGTCGACGGATTCCAACAAATCCTTGGCAAACTTCTGCAAGGCAAAGTCCTTGGCCTTCTGGTTTTCTTTTTTGGTGGTTTCCTGCAAGTTACGGAAGTCGGCGACCGAGCGGGCGTAGTGGTTTTTCATTTCGGCCAAGGCTTTATCTTTTTGTAACAATTTCTCTCTCAATTCGGCAGTGACTGGGTCCTCAGCGGCCTCAGTAGATTCCTGGGAAGCGCTGTTTTCCTCTGGAGCGTCTTTAGCCTCTGATTGCTCGGATTTTGCCTCCTCGGCTTTGGAAGAATTCCACCTCATCAGAACAAATTTGGGTGATTGAGACGAAATGCTAGTGGCTCTGGGCAAGACTCTGCCCGCGGCAGCTCTGCGCACAGTAGACCTGGCAAGCGAACTGAAAAGTGCTTTTTGCATTCTAAAAGTGATGTTTTTTATCTGAGTTCAAGATTTTTCTTAACTTAAAGATAAATCTAAAGTCACTTTGATGGAGCCATTGACAAAAAGCTCGGTGACTTTTTTCT
The DNA here is from genome assembly GCA_030564885.1 of Metschnikowia kofuensis (nom. inval.). NCBI lineage: Eukaryota > Fungi > Ascomycota > Pichiomycetes > Serinales > Metschnikowiaceae > Metschnikowia > Metschnikowia kofuensis (nom. inval.). Next base: position 13,797 of record JAJLZY010000106.1, read on the forward strand.
CCAGCCGGGCCTGTATGCAGGACCAAACGAACTCGGGCTCGAGTCGTGGGCCGATGGCAAATGATATATTGAAATTTAAGTCTGGTCATTTATCATGACGATGGTGCATTTTGGGAGTTTTGGTTTTGATTTATCTAGAATTGGGATAATGAACTCAACATGAATTGCCTCTTTATTTTCTTTTTATTTTGATAACTCAAAATTGGACATAAACCTTCGATGCACTTATACTGGGTCTTTTTTTTGAGCTCGCTTCTTAAGCTAGTTCTTCAGTGGAGAAAGTGCTCCAATGTGTGGCCTTTTTTTATTTTAAAAGGCCATTGTTAAAGAATTACTACTGGACCATAAACGTAAAAAGGCTTGTATATCATGTTTCTAGATATAAGTTTCTTTGTCTCTTAGTTTGTTTTTTCCAAGAAAGCAATCAGCAACTACGCAGATGATCTCCTGCGGATTTAAACGCAACAAGGCAGAGCAACAGGGCAAGATAATGTCTGATTAAAATCGCCTTTCCGATCACCTGAAAGTTGTTTTATGCTTGTTTGCATATTTAGTATTCATACCAGTTTTGCCCCTGTAAGATGAAAAAAAACTATTGTAAAGACATTGCCTCGAACTACCTCTTACAAAAAGTATCCGAACCACACCTTTATCATTTTCAATAGCAAATCTATCGCCTCTTCAACTGTGAATACTCTCGTATTCTTTGAAGCAAATGTTGATCATCTCTAGGGCACCTGTTGGTCATCCCCAAGACCCTTACCAGATAATTTACAGCGTCGCTTTGGTGAAAGGGGAAAACTGGTCTTTGGTTCTGATCATATTCTAAGTTATGTTATGGAATGAATCTCGTAGTGCTTATACCGCACGTGAAATATATGTTTCACGACCGCTTGGCATAAAAACTTTGTTCACTCGTTGGTAATATGTTACTCATGTTTCATACTGATCTGAACTCCAAAATCTACCTTCATCTTAGGCACTCGTGGAAACTAAGAACCGACATGACAAAGATACCACACATGAGAACTGGGACTAGCATTGGAAGAGTCTTACCTGACGAACGGGCTGTTGATGTTTACGATGCTGCTCAGAAATGATTGTGAATGTCTCGCCCGCCAATGTTTTTAGTGTATTCTCCAAAATCATCTCAATCAATTCCTCAGACCGATAGCCAGATTTTGGCAGGTATGGGGTGCTTTGAATAATTATCGGCCAGGGACCAAAAATTACCGATTATCCCTTATTTTAAGAGACCTCGAAAAAGACCTTTTCTCATTTCTTGATCTCGTGTCCTGGAATGGGTTTGCTCCCCAAGTTGTCCCTAAGTTGCCAAAAACCAAATCTTTTTCGCGGGCTGAAGGACACGATATTTCAACATGCTTAATGTGATCAGCTGATTCTGTTTATGGAAAGAAAGTCGCTCTCTTGGTAGATGGGGAAGTGATAAAACCACGGAATGTAATTTGGCGTGTCTTTCGAAGATTGGAAGTCCTAAACTTAATATAGAAAAATAGCTTTTAATAATCTTTGGACTCGCATTGTGAGCCTTTCATACCACGTGGAGAATGCAGATACCCTTACTAAGTAGACGATGAAGAAAAGTGAAAGAAGAAATAAATACTTGGCGATCGATATTTGTCAATTTCTGAAAAAGAAATAAATAAGGAGACAGCCGTTGAGGTTTGCTGCCCACTCCTCCACGAGTCTGTTGCAAAATCCAGTATCATAATCCAATGCGTTGCACTAATTCCGCTCAGGATTTCGCAGACTCGATAAGCTTTTCGCTCCGAAAATCGTGGATTTCGCCGAAATGCCGAGCGAGCACGAGTCACGATAGCGAGCAGCCACGGCACTTGTAAAGTCAGCCGCAGAGAGAAAGAAGATAACATGAAAGGGTTATGTGAGATTGTGGGATGAAGGGGCAAGGAGGGAGAAAATAGAATAATGAGAAAATAGAAAAATGAGAATATAGGAGATAATGAGGAAATAGAATAAAGGGAAATAGGCAAAGAAAGATAGAAACTAAGAGTAGCATTCGGAGTAAAATGTAAACGACCATTATGGCAAAAAATGAAGTGGGCCTAGAAAACGAAAGACAGGCCAACGAAAAATAGATGGGTGTCAAAAAGTTTACGAGAACGACACTTGGAAGAACTCCCGAAGCTTACAGTATTATATAGATATGGCTTACACAGACGAAAATTAGTTGTGCTTTGGTCAAGAAATGTTTGGAATCCATGACTGTATAACTCAAAGACTCAAGCATCTGTAACTGAATGTGATTGATTTTAAATCAAGAGAATATGATAAATAAAAAAAAAAAACTACGAATCAATAATCAAAAAGGAATAGGCCAGATTATTCAGTGCTCTGAGAAGAGACCAGAGATAAGAAAATGATATCAGAGCTGGTTTCTGGGTGTCTTGTGATGAGATGTCCCGAGTAATGCCCCGAGAAATACTCCTCTGAAAGTCCTGCCTAACGTTTTAGTCAGTGTCCCAATGATCATCCCGACAAACATCCCGCCAAAAAAAAAATGCAATTCTATAATTATTCCGAGCTTTACACAGGAGATACACAAGATGATTCTGTGGAGTTGCATAAATTAATAAGCGAGCGGGGCGGGCCAGAATGCGTGCCTAGAAGATAAAACCGTCTTCTTCGTTTTTTCTCGGGCCGCAAAAGTGAGAAAGCGCAGTCGGAAAAAGGTGGGATAAGCCAGGGCATCCGGGCGACGAGCCGCCTGCTCGCGGGGCTTTGTGCAGTACAGAATTCCTTGAAAGCGCAATTTGAGTGTCGAACGCCGCACGTGACAGCCATTGCTATTGTCGTTCCACTTCTCGTATATCTGACTTTGCTATCTCGAAATCTTTTTGAAAACCCATCAGTGAAAAAGCGTATTCTTTCAAAAGTCTCAAAGCTTATCTTTTTTATCAGAAAAAACACCAAGAAAAGACTTGGCAAGGCTGCTGCTCCCTTGTCTGTACCTGTCTTATCCGGACGCCGTCCCGTTAACAGAGACTTTCATTTTCTTATCAGCAAGCACTATCGACGCTGTTGGTCGCAGGCCGCATACTGCATACAGCTCCAGGCGCTCTTATCGTTTGCGGCACATGCAAGAACTTTAGGGCTCGTGCTTCTAACGATATGAGATCATTTTTCAGGTCCTGATATAAAGAAGCACATGTATCCTGATGTACATCCCTTTCCTCAGTACTTTTGATAAAACTCCAAAGGCTTTAATCTAAGGATACTTGTCTTTCTTTTCTGGAAGTCCCTGGCAGATCTCCGACTGGAATATTGTTTCTAGCACTTTTGCACCCTAATTGCACCCTAATTGCACCCTAATTGCACCCACTTTATTTTGCACTTCATAGGGCACGCTTGCTCTTCTACTTGCACCCCAGATTTCTCATTTGCCGCTTAGATTTTTCACCCAGCTAGCTTTTCGGTCTCTCCAAAACTCGCTGCATTTTTTGAAACCTTAGTCTCCCATTTCCTGACTAATCACCTTTCACCCAAACACACAATGTCAGACACAGTGAAGCACGTGACCAGCATCGAGCAGAACGAAGTGTCCATTTCTTCTGACCAGCCCAGGTGGAAGAAACTCTTGGAGTACCTCCAGGTCGAGGACAACTCCGACCTCACCGCCACGCAGCGGTATTTGTACAATTTCGACTTGCGCCCCGTCGAGGCCGCCCGCAGACAGTGGTCCTGGTACAACTACGTGCTGTTCTGGATAGCTGACTCCTTCAACATCAACACGTGGATGATTGCCGCCACGGGCGTCGAGGTCGGCATGACCTGGTGGCAGACGTGGCTCCTGGTGTGGGTCGGGTACTTTCTTGCCGGGACCTTTGTGTCCATTTCTGCGCGGATCGGAGTCGTGAACCATATCTCGTTCCCGATCGCCACGCGGGCGTCGTTTGGCATATTCTTCGGGATCTGGCCCGTGATCAACCGGGTGGTCATGTCGTGTGTGTGGTACTCCGTGCAAGCGATGGTGGCCGGCCCATGTATCGGGCTCATGTTGCGGCTGGTCTTTGGCCAGAACTTGGACAAGACCATGCCCGACGGGATCTCGAACAACAACATCACGACGTTTGGGTTCTTGAGCTTCTTCCTTTTCTGGCTCTTCTCGCTCCCCTTCTTGTGGTTCCCGCCCCACAAGATCAGACACTTGTTCACGGTGAAGGCGTACATTGCGCCGGTGGCCGGGATAGCGTTTTTGGTCTGGACGCTTGTCAAGAGCCACGGCGCCGGCCCGGTGATCCACCAGTCGCTGAAACTCCAGGGCTCGGCCTTGGCCTGGGCGTTTGTCGAGCTGACCATGAACTCGTTGGCGAACTTCGCCACGTTGATCACGAACGCGCCGGACTTCTCGCGTTTTGCCGACAGGCCGTCGTTTGCCATCAAGTACGTGGTGCAGACGGTGTCGATCCCGCTCTGTTTCCTGATCACGTCCTTGATCGGGATCTTGGTCAGCTCGGCGTCCTCGGAGTTGTACGGCACCACCTACTGGTCGCCTCTCGATGTCTTGGGGAGGTTTTTGGACGAGTACACGTCCGGGAACCGGGCCGGCGTGTTTTTCATCAGTTTCGCGTTTGCCGTCGCCCAGCTCGGCACAAACATCTCGGCCAACTCGCTCTCCTTTGGAACAGACGTCACGGCGCTTTTGCCCCAGTACTTGAACATCAGACGTGGCCTGTACCTCTGTGCACTCTTGGCCTTGGTCGTGCAGCCCTGGAACTTGCTCTCCAGCTCCTCGAAGTTCACCACGTACTTGTCCGCGTACTCGGTCTTCCTCCTGTCGATCATTGGCGTCATTTGCAGCGACTACTACGTGGTGAGAAGAGGCTTCCTCAAGTTGACCCACATGTACTCCACGCACGCGCCAGAAATCCCGGCTGAGCGCTCGTTTTACATGTACAACCGCTTTGGCGTCAACTGGCGGGCACTCGTGGCGTACTTGTGCGGCATTTTGCCCAACATCGTGGGTTTTGTCGGTGCCACTTCAGGTGAGGATAGAGTACCCATGGGTGCCAACGAGGTGTACAGGCTCAACTTTTTTATGGGTTTTTTCTCGTCGGGCATAGTCTACGTTGCATTGACGTACTTTTTCCCCGTCGCCGGAACCCCTGGCGTCAAGCCTTTTGAGAAAGGCTGGTTCGAGGAGCCCCAGGATGTGGAGGACTTTGAGCTGGAGTTATTGGGCGACGTGCACCAAGGCTACGAGGCCCCACAGTCTATTGCAACAGGCAGTGTGACGAAGAAATTTATATAGGATACGCAGAATGGAAGGGAGATAATAGAAGGGAGATAATAGAAGGGAGATAATAGAAGGGAGATAATAGGAGGGAGATAATAGAAGGGAGATAATAGAAGGGAGATAATGGAACTATATTTATGAGACTTTGTTGGTTGTCTACCATGGTGGGATCTGATCCTTGCGTAACTCGTTAAGTTGAAAATTCTGTTCAGAAGCAGCGAAAAGGGGGCGAATGAAAGAGGCGTACACGTCTCCAGTTTGAGCTGTCGACTTCTTATCAGCTTTGTTTATTTATTTATTGATCTACTTGTTTGCATGTCTAAATTCTTTCATTAATGAGACAGATGCATTGAAGAATGAACCACTGAGAGGAGCCAGGGGCGAAAGCTATACAATACTGAAACCTTAACACACTAATGAAAGGATTTTGGTGTGGCCCAGGCTTGAACTAAGGCTCACTCCATTATTTTAAGCATATCTACTTTTGTTGTTTTGTAGTTTTGTAGTTTTGTAGTTTTGTAGTTTTGTAGTTTTGTAGTTTTGTAGTTTTGTAGTTTTGTAGTTTTGTAGTTTTGTAGTTTTGTAGTTTTGTAGTTTTGTAGTCATTCGGTTTCCTACTCTTCTACTTTCGACTTTTCTATTGGTCTACTTCTCTCTCCAGGCACCTGTTAACTCACCTGCTTGTTTGACGAGGAGTAGCGGGTTTGTGTGTTCGGAAAGCGATCCTGGTTGCAAAATTGATAATCGCCTTGAAAGTGACATGTGAGTATTGTCAAGCCCTTCTTTATCAAAAGAATAAAAGGGCGGAGTGCAATTTGAAGATGAATATGACCATAGTTGAGATCAGCCTCATACATTGGTCCTTTTATAAAAAGCTGATGTGTCCACATTTTCCTATTGTTTTCGTTTTCATTTTTTGGTCTCGAGCTCTAGAACCTCTGCTAATCTACAGTTCCCCTCTTAAGTAAGTCTTGGCAAGAGTTTCAAACTGTTTCGAGGCTTATGCTAAGGTAGTTCTGAGCGATTAGGACGCATAAAGTTGTAAAATTGAGGTATATGGAAACAATAACCAAGTGCATTTGTAATACTTGCGTCTTTCGGTAGTGAAGAGAAGCGTATCACTATACATACGTTCTCCAAACATCGGAAAGTGTAATATCCAGAAGCCTCTTTCCCATTATTTCTAAAAACATCGATCATTATATTTAAGCCGATTTCTAGTACGTATCACCCCGAGGTTTTTATTCATGGCAATATTTTAGTGCTTTCAACCAAATATTGTAAAGAAGCCACAGAGAATGCAGCTCCAGATTTCGAACTAAATGTTATCCACATTTTTGGGCTTACTTGGAATGAAGTTTGGCTCTCTGTTATCGACCTTGAAAATTTGGACTAGGTAGCGAGGCTTCTTGATACAAACCCTTTTCTAAGCACCTTTTATTTTCCAAGCAATTTCAGCGACAAAACAAATCACATAGTTTAGGAAATAACAAAATGATCCGTATAATAGCATATTGTAGCTTTTCTGACTTCAGTCATTGAGGTTCGAGTCTCGGGCCAAAAAGAATCTAGCATCGACATGATCGACAATTCCAGAGATCACGTAAAAGTCCAGATCGACCCATGCCTGTCTGATGAACCGCAAGGAGAATCTAAATAAATACCAAAATGTGTAAGAAAGATAATATATATATATAAAAAGCTCAATCCATAGCGTTTTGTCGTATTATTTCCGGGCCCTTAAAGCTGCCAGGTACCAAACGGCTCGTCTTGAAATAACTGATCAAAGAGAAGGCCCAATAATCATACTTTGTGATCAAAAAGGCCTCTTGAAATATACATCTCCATATCAAAAGTAGTATCAATGCATCATACTCCGAAAAAATGCCTGATCTCTCTATATTCTTAATATTGTAGGCCTTTGGTGAGTCCACTTAAGCGCATCAGACGCGGTCTATATATGCGCAATTGAGAAAGCTCTCTCCCTCCTTCTCTTTTTTTTTTTCTCTTTTTTTTTTTCTTGTCATTTTCCCACCATTATCTGATTCGGCCTGCATGCGGCACGCTATCGGGTTATCTAGTGCCTTATGTGACTCACGGAAACCCCACGAGTCGGCCCGAGGCGCGGTCACGTGCCCAGGCACAGGAAGCATATAATGATTGAAAATTTTCACTCTAAGTCCATACCCCGACCCCCAACCCCATAAATTAAAACAACCGCCATGTTGTCCAGATCCGTGCGTACGTTCTCGACGTCCCCCGCGTCCCTCAAGAAATTGAAGATCGGCTTGATCCCCGGAGACGGGATCGGAAAAGAGGTGATTCCTGCCGGCCGGGCCGTGTTGGAAAACCTCCCTTCTAAGTACGACTTGCAGTTTGAGTTCGTACATTTGGATGCCGGCTTTGAGTTGTTTCAGAAAACAGGCACCGCGTTGCCCGACAAAACCGTGGAAACCTTGCAGCAGGAGTGTGACGGCGCCTTGTTTGGAGCCGTGTCGTCCCCATCAGTCAAGGTGCAAGGTTACTCGTCTCCGATCGTCGCCCTCAGAAAAAAAATGGGGCTCTATGCCAATGTCAGACCGGTCAAGTCCGTGGCCGGCCTCGGGCGCCCCGTGGACATGGTCATCGTGCGTGAGAACACCGAGGACTTGTACATCAAAGAGGAGAGGATTTTCGAGGACAAGGACGGGCTCAAGGTCGCCGAGGCCATCAAGAGAATCTCCGAGAGAGCGCTGAGCAACATCGCCAAGATGGCGTACGAAATCGCGTTGCTGAGACAGAAAATCAGGCTGGCCTCGAGCGCCAGCTCGCTCCACACTGAGCCGTCTGTGACTGTCACGCACAAGTCGAACGTCTTGTCTGTTTCCGACGGCTTGTTCCGCGAGACCTGCAAGAAAGTCCACGAGAGCACCCCAGAGTACGCTGCCGTGCAGTATAAGGAGCAGATTGTCGACTCGATGGTGTACAGAATGTTCAGAGAGCCCGAGATTTTCGATGTGGTCGTGGCCCCCAACTTGTATGGAGACATTTTGAGTGACGGAGCCGCCGCTCTCGTGGGCTCCTTGGGCGTTGTTCCCTCGGCCAACGTGGGTGACAACTTCGCCATTGGCGAGCCATGCCACGGTTCTGCGCCCGATATTGAGGGCAAGGGCATTTCGAACCCAATTGCGACGATCAGATCCACGGCGTTGATGTTGGAGTTCATGGGCCACCAGGACGCCGCGGCCAAGATCTACGAGGCCGTGGACGCCAACTTGGCCGAGGACCAGATCAAGACCCCGGACTTGGGTGGCAGCTCGCTGACCCAGCAGGTCATCGACGACATTGTGCGCCGTTTCTAGGAATGTGAGAGACGAAAAGAGTGAGAGTGAGGAAAATGAAGGAAGAAAATGAGTAAAGAAAATGAGTAAAGAAAGTGAATAAAGAAAATGAGTAAAGAAAATGAGTAAAGAAAGTGAATAAAGAAAATGAGTAAAGAAAATTAGTAAAGAAAGTGAATAAAGAAAATGAGTAAAGAAAGTGAATAAAGAAAATTAGTAAAGAAAATGAGTAAAGAAAATTAGTAAAGAAAATTAGTAAAGAAAATGAGTAAAGAGAATGAGTAAAGAAAATGAAAGTGAGAAGTACTTTCGCTTTTATTCGGAAGATTGACCCGGAAACAATGCATTTGCTCAAAAGTTGGGGCGGAAGACTGCAATGTCATGGGATACTGATATTGTGGGCCTCTAGGTATGGCGTCCTCATTGTTCACGTGTATATTATGAATTAGAGCTAGCAGTGAAAACGTGGTTTTGTAAAGTAGCCCATTATTAATGTTTCTTGGATTAGAAACCAAAGGAACTCTTTTTTCTTCTCTCTTGTTTATTGGATGTCAAGGCACAAAAGAGATCACTGGCAGCAGGTGAAAAGTGCGATTCTTATACATGTATTGAAGCAGGTATTGATGGACAAAGTTACGGGCAATCCAAAACCACGTTCAGATTAACATTGATACGGTTGTGTTTTGGGTTTTATTGTGTTCTTTGTCTTTTTACAGGAAAAGGGAAACTTTTGAATGTGAGTCAATAACAATACCTGAAGACATGTTGAAAGAACGTCAATAAAGATTATTATACACTGATACTTCTGTAGTAGTACATGTAAATACTCATATTAGATTTGTAGTTCCAGCTAAAGATGTTATCTACTTATTTTCTGTTCCTTCATTGTGCATTGAAATTGATGCCACACCTGGTCGTTCAAACCAAAGAATTGGTGTTTATAATGGTGGATTTGGTAAAGTATGTGGTAAACGTGGTGCATTATGTGGTGAATAATGTGGTGTTAGCCATGGCTTAATGCCTATAAAAATAGATTGTGTACAATCAAGACATAGTCTAGACTATATAGAAATCTATAGAAGTTAGCGTAAAGAGGCTATTGATGATATAATCGATCGTCTAAACTCACCCTCACAGTTGAAGCAGCCACGTGGGGTTGGACTGTTTGTCCATTAAGGAGTTCCTTTTCTTTTTTACTTGAACGATTTGATTTATGGAAACTTTCGAAGGATTGTTCGAGAGACGTTGCTGAAAACTACGTCACAAATGACTAAGCGGGGCTTGAGGGATCTAGCAGGCCAAGTTTGAGCCACATGAGAATTTTTAGATGACCTATACTTTTGATGACATATATTTATGATGACGTTTACTTTTGATTTTTCGAACATTCGTGGGCTAAGGACGTGAAAAGGTAATTATCTATTGTGAAATGCCTTTTGCAAGTTGGTCGAACTTGATTTTCGAAAGGCGCCAGCACGTCAAAGGATATACTTGATGCTCTTTTAATTACAAGCCAACTTCACAAAACACATAACTTTTTGGACTCAAAGCCTTTGGGCTGAAGCTGTAGAAGTGGAACCTAAGACACGCTTGTGGCTCTAATCATGGTACTAGTTCTGCTAATAGCAAGCACATGAACAGATATATGAAGCTTAACGGGAGCTGACGATGAACTTGCATAGAATTAAACGGAGAAGACAATTCGAGATACCTCTATAAAAGAAATTACGTTTGTTTATGTACCAATGGTCAATTTTTTATTGACCGAAGCTGCCCAGAGCACTCTGAATTGCACGAGTAGCAAAGATCATGAATCGCAATTTAGGAAAAATGAACAGTGGACAAATGAACAGAGGAATAAAATAACAGAGAAAAATAAGAACGCAGAAAGAAAAGAATAGTGGTCAAAAGAACAGAGGAACAAAAGCACAGAGAAAGAAAAGAACAGAGGGCCAAGATTCAAAACACAAAGTCCAGCAATTGGGCCTTAATAGTGAATAATTTTTGATGCTTTTCTGTTGGCTACAAGAAGGCAATTTCTGTGGTTTCCTCACCGACTATATTCAATCCAAAGAATTGAACCTCATACTCCAACACCACTCTCGACATCGAACCGCATTCACGCTATAAAAAATCCTGTTTAGACTAAGAATCAGTTAATTTTGTAACGCATATTTCTTTGATTTTGCCAATGGCTATGTGAGATCGAGGATTATTCTAATACGTTCTGAGTGGTTTGAAGACAGCTGCCAAATAAACACACAAGTTATGTTTGCGGGGATCTATTCCGATTGAAGATCACAAGGGAACTGATTGTCTGAATTTGGAGAGGCACAAGAATCCAAACTGAAAACAAATCTTCGAATCGATTATTTTAGCTCTAACTAAGAGGTTTGTGTAAGCATACCCAAGTCTCATCGGAGCTCAAAGCATGACCAGACATCGCAATGGAGTGTTTCATTGAAAGAGAAAGCTGGATTTTCCAAGAGATGGCCCGAAAATGACCCCTGCCTTATTCAACTCATCAGCTTTGAATTCCATTGGAAAAGTCTCATCGCTGAGGGTCCCATCGCAAATTCATAAACGTATCGTTTCCAATGAACCGGGACGCATTAAGTCTCGACTCCCCCATCAGTCTATAACATACTTCAAGATAAAGTACCACCATACCAATCACAGCCCCCCGAGAACACAATATAAGGCCCTTCATACATCTTATGCTACCTTCCAAAGATCCAAAAAAACCCTCAAATCTTTTTTTCTCCCATACCACGCTTCCTCCCAACACGCTTCCTCGCCGTGCCTCACTTCTCGTCTCTCACTTCTCGTCCTTCACAAAACAGGCGGCGAAAAAGCCAATGCCGCCGTCCTCCTTCGGCACAGAACGCACGCAGCCGCCCGCCAACTCCACGCGCTTTGCCTCGTCCTCCCCACAGAGCGACAGAAACTCCTCCTGCCAGCCCCGGCGGGGCCAGGACGGAATCACGTGCTCCCGCCGGGCCAAGCGCCAGCCCTGTGCCTGGACCTCGGGGTCCCGGAGCAAGTCCACCACGACCCGCTCGTTCTCGTGCGGGTGCACGGAGCACGTCGAGTACACCACCTTGCGTGCACTGGGGAACGACAACGCGTGCTTGACGATCTTGTACTGGAACCCGGAGAGCTTGGCGAGCCGCTCCGTGTCGATCTCCTGCTTGTCCTGCTCCTGCGAGTCCTCCACGGCCCGCCCAAAGATCCCGGACCCGCTGCATGACGGGTCCACTATGAGGCCTGTGATCTGCGGGAAGTCCACCGGCAGAACAGTGGTGAAGTCCGCGTGGGTCGGGTGGATCAACGCCTTGTTCCGCTTGCCCGTGGCCTTGTCGCACATTGTGCGGAGCACCTTGACGCGGCGGTCGTCCCGCTCGAAGGCAAACACGACTCCGTCTTGGGAATGGGCCACAAACGACGCGGCGTGGGTTGTTTTGTTGCCTGGCGCCGCGGTGGCGTCGATCACGTGCGTGTGCACGTCGGCAGGGTCGCAGAAGAGAATCTCGCCCGGGAAACACGACGCCCGGTCCTGGATGATCACCTCCCCATGGAGGTACGCGGGCGTGGTGGTGAGCTTTTCTCGCGGGTGGATCCCGTATAGGTTCTGGATATACGGGTCCCTGTATATGAGGCCCGGCCCCAGGAGGGCTGCAAGGGAGTCCACGGGCGAGAGCGCGGCGAAAAACGGGTGTTTTTTGAAGAACGCAGCGCTTGTGAGCTTGATGGTGTTGATGCGGACCCAGCGCACTGGAGTCTCGTCGTCGTCGACCCCAGACTTCACAGGGAGCTCGGCCGCGGACTTGGCCTTGTGGCGCAACTTCAACTTGGTGAACTCCGCCTGCATCCGCGTCTTGTGGGCGAGAAAAGCGTCTTTCACGGCGTGTTTTCCCAGCTGGATGCGGCCCTTGGCACTGAAAAGAAAGTCGTAGACAAGCAAGCACATGAGCGCGTGGGAGACCTTCAATTTCCTGAGGTTCGGCGCCTCCTTGAGCCGGGCCTTGCGGATCACGTGCTCGATGTGCTCCATGTACTTCAATGCCGAGATCACTAGCGCATAGATGTGTTTTGGCGAGTTGGAGAGCTTGGCACTGAAGATCCGCGTCTTGAGCCCTCGCTCGCCGCCCTTGAGGAACTGTTCGGCCTCGAAGTAGAGTTTCATTGGGGATGCTGAGGGGTTTTAAAGAGAGAACAGGAGAATTTATGGTTTTTACTTTGGTTTGTGGCGTGAATTCACGGAGTTAAAGCGTATCCGTAGATTGTGAAAGTTCGAGAGATGCCATCGGGGTCACGTGATAGTCACGTGATAGTCACGTGCTCGGCCAAGGTCCGGGAGGCGATATCCAGTTGAAGCCTCTGCAAGGAGTAACAAGACAAAGAATGATATTGGTTTTTTTGTTTCTGAAGCCTCTAGTGTGGTTGTGATTTTCGAAATAAATATGAACATTCTTCTTTTTTTTGCTCTCTCGAAGTCGTGCTGGTCTTTCATTTGACCGACAAACATGGATCTCTCTCAGCGCACTGAATTATTTGCCTCGCACAATTCATGTTATTATTATTAGCCTTTTTCATTTTTCATTTATCATTTTTCATTTTTCATTTCATTTTCTATTATCGCCCCAGCATACTTTCTCGCCGTCATCCTCGAAAATTGTTTATATTTGACCTGAAATATTTTAATGGTGATGACGACGTGGGTGCAATCTTCATCCATACAGATTGTTCATCAGAACCAATTGCAACGGTCTTGCTGACAAGAATCTATTTCGCAACCATCTCGAAAATATCTTTCAAACACAAGGCTGATTTGGGAGAAGATGTACAAGACTGTTTTTTGGAGACCAGTTTGTGTTTTAGTGTGTCCTGAATACTTCAATTTGGGGGGCCTTTTTGCATCCAAACTTGGCTGTGGTGCCTTGAACTCAATACAATACAAGCTTAACTAGAGTAGGGAAAAATTATGGTGTGCCATCCGCTTAGAAGACCCATTTTAACTGATAGTCTTTATAAAAGATGTGCACGGTGAATTTGATAAAATATTGTAAAATTAAGTAGTTTGCGCGTTGTTTAATCTTCCAGACTAATCAACAACTGGATGAGCACACTCGGTCTATGTGATTAATTTGACTTCTTAGGGTCAGAATTGGTCAAGTTAGAATCTTCAAGATGTTGTCCGAGCCGGAAACATTCACACTGAGCAAGATCAGGTAGAAAGCGGTGCTGTGGTTGTCTCTCACTCAAATCTTGAGGCAGTCTTTCCAACCGAAAGCACCTACTGAGAGGCTGAAATGAACCAATTGAAGCTTCTCTATATGTGAGCGATATTCAAAAGATATTCAACGGATTATGGTCTCAAATTCAAAGGACCCTCTCAAATCTGAGAAATAACCAATGGGTGTTATGATTATAGTAAGGAGTATTCCGCTGAACGGCCAATGCATATGCACACAACAGAAGCCCAGGTGATCGAGTGACACAGGAAAGTCTCGAGAAATTAAAGAAACGAAGTGTGAAAGACTTTCTTCTTGTGATTGTCCGATCAGATTTAAAGCAGCACAATATCTAAACACTCCAAAACTTTAATTCGGGCTACCCATACATGATACATCCACAAAATTAAAATTAACACTTTTGAGGTGTCTTTTGCAAACGACTGACTACAGTATGGACACACGCAGTCTGTTCTTTTAGTATGGCGAAATGTTCAATGCTTCCCACTTTTATTCTCGATTCAAATGGAAATCAATAATTTCATGAATAGCCGACACACTTATGAAAATTGTATGACGAAGTTATATATTTGTGCGTCTTCTACTCTTTAGGTTTTCCTCTTAGGCCTCTATTTCCTCTTCTATCATTTTGCCATACTCACAAACTATCAAGAAAATCCATGACTACTTTAAATTCTTCAGCATACAATGTGTATCAATTTTTTCTAATTGATGTCTATTGTTTTTTTCCCTCCACATCCTGCTCCTGACAACATAATGTAAACAGCTTATCGTGGAAGCCGAAATGTGAAAACAAAGCCCAAACACTAGCCGGTAACTGTGAAACATGACATACATTATTCCAGCCTTACATAACAAACACAAACACAAACTCAAGAAGTTTTGAACAATTCTACCTCTTTATTCATTCCACTCCCCAATGACATCCCAATGACATCCCAATGACAATCTAATCAGCATCCCAATTCATAAGCCGAATATTTAGGCCCTATTTGTTGGAGGTACGGGTGTCAGCCTCAGCCCAGAAACCGCACCTCGTGTGCGCTCACCTCTAATCTAGGGTCTCATACTACTTTCAAGGCACAGACCCTCAACTCTTAGAGCTACCATTCTGCCACGCCAGGCCTCTTCCAAGACGTTAGAACTTCGATTTTAGTACTCGGGTGATTTCGAAAGCATCTGAATTTAAACTTGCGCGAAAAAAACCGGGATTTGCAGCCTTTACCCCGCTCTTTCAACACCCCAAAGTATGCCGCAGCCGCCGGCAAATGCTTTCCCGCCAGGCACGCCGCTCACGGTCGGAACACACCAGATCAAGATCCGGAAGTACATTTCCGAGGGCGGCTTTGCCCACGTCTACTCTTGCACGATCAGCCCGCCGTTCAATGGAAACACCACTGCCTGTTTAAAGCGCGTCGTGGTCCCCAATAAGTGGCAGCTCACGCTCCTCCGACAGGAGGTGGACGCCATGAAACGGCTCAGGGGCAACGCGAACATTGTGCTGTACATCGACTCGCACGCGCTGCGCTTGCCGCCGGCGTCGGCGGGCGCCCCTCAGCAGTATGAAGTGTTGCTATTGATGGAATTTTGCGAGGGCAACGGTCTCATAGATTTCATGAACACACGGCTCACCAACCGGCTCACCGAGCCGGAAATCCTCTCCATAATGGGCCAGGTCACGGCCGCCGTCGCCATGTGCCACCATCTCGCGCCTCCTTTGATCCACAGAGACATCAAGATCGAAAACGTGCTCATAGATGGGAAAGGCACGTATAAACTCTGCGACTTCGGGTCTGCTGTCGAGTATAGCAAGCCGCCTGGGTCGCCCGCCGAGACCGCGGCCCTCCATGCTGACATCATGCAGAACACCACGCCTCAGTACCGTGCCCCGGAGATGATTGACCTTTCCCACGGGTTTCCAATCGACGATAAGCTGGACATCTGGGCGCTCGGTGTCTTTTTGTATAAGTTGTGCTACTATACGACACCATTTGAGCTGCCCCACCAGAAGTCTCTAGATGACTTGCATGCGCAGATCTTGAACTGCTCAGCCACATTGAGGTTCCCCAATTCACCTCATTTTTCTGCCAGACTCCAGAAGGTGATCCACTGTTGCTTGCGCGCAGACCCACGTCGCAGGCCCAACGCGTTACAGCTCCTCCAAGAGGTCTGTTTGATGCAGAACATAAGCGTCATCCCAGATGTGGTGCCTCACTCAGTCAGACTTGCCAAAGAAAGCGCAGCAGTAAATGCCCTACAGGCTTCTCGCCCTCAGCCGGCAAAACAAACACAAGCAGGTATCATAGAAAAAATTGACGCTTCAAAAAAACACTCGGAACAAAAGAGACCTTTGCCAGAATTGGTGAGACCCCAGACAATAGAACAAAAGCCAGAGCTTCCTGCGCGGAGAGTGCAGCCCGCAAAGACGCCTACAGACGCATTTGCCAAAATCGACAAGTCAAAGCTCCTCAGCATGGGCAAACCACGCCCCAAATCAGAGATATATCCGTCAAATTCCTCAATGTCGCTACACGAATACGTAAAGCTACAGGTGAGCGAGGCGCTGGAAGGCGGCCTCCAGCCGCGCAAGTCTGAAGATCTGGACCGCAGTACATTGCGATTCTTGCGGCTGAGAGAGGCCGAGGAGTCTCATTCGCGGCAGAATACGGGCGGCTCGCTCAAGGCCTCGATCAAGAACGGCTTGCGTAGGATCAGTACCGGCGGCTCGCTTTCATCCCAAAGAAGCGGCTCTTACACAACGACTAAAATAAGCAACGGTTCGGAGAAAGAAAGTAGCGACGAGCACTTGAAGCTTCCAGGTAAAGAAGCCCCGAAGCGAATGAACTCGATTCAAAGACGAGTGCAGCAGCTATTGAACAACAAGGAGAAGAAGGCACCCAAGACCGCGGCCGGCTATGGGAAATACACCGAACAGGACGACATACTGGCAATCAACTTCAACAATCTTTCTGCGCATGCCAGTATGGAGTCTCTTTCGTCTACCAAGAGTGAACAGCCTTCGTCGTTTGTTTTCAATCAAAAGTCTGGGAACAAGCTAGATGCCCGAGAGACAAAACTGAAGCCTGCTGTATCTTCCCGTGCAAATGAGGTCGCCAAGAAGAAGGATGACTCGGAGCCTGTGATGCGGCCATTGCCCAAAACACGTCGGTCATATATTAGTGCCGCGCCGCCCCCATGCCCACCCAGCCTAAGTGTGCGTAATTCTAGCACTTCGTTGAGCACTCGCAATAACAAGCCAGAGATCGTCGCACCTGGCGTGACCCAAGGACAGTCCGTGGTTAAGAAGAAAGCGCCGCCGCCCAAGCCGACCAAGCCTCAACATTTGAAAAAGCCCAGCGACAGACGGCTCAGCACGTCGAGCGAGGTATCCATGCCGGATTTGGACGACCTCGAGCGGCAGTTTGCCCGTCGATTCCCAAGCTACGTGTAAGGACAGTGCATTGTGATTTTAGACCTCGGGATTGAGTGCGGTAATGCCGATGGTTGTGGTTACGTATATAGCGGTGTCTAGCCAGACTCGGAGCCCGAGAATTCAGACACAGAATCTAGTATAAAATCGACGCCCTCGTCGAACTTCTCGTTGATGACATCCCACAAGCCATCGACAGAAGCCCGTAACACGCGGCCAAACTTCTTCCGCGGCCTTCGGCTGGGCTCCTCGCCGTCGGCCTTGCCCGAGGCACCTACCCAGCACGGATTCATGTTGCTGGTGAAAATGACCGAGTTCTGGTAAAACCAGTCAACCATCGATTCGTCCATGCCGGCGACAATGGGCCGGAGCAGAGTGCGGTTTAAAAATACCACGGTTCCTTTCACCAAGTCCTTGATTTCTTGTGACGGGCGCTTAGCGTAGAGGTGAACGATGGAGTGGTACGCGTCGCCGTATCCAACAAACACGACCTTTTTCAATTGCTGGAAGTAGCAGAGATAGTTGTCCCAGACCCAAAGAAGGAGCTCCTGGGCGAAAATCGTCGGGTTGTAGTCACTGGCACGTGCACGCCCGGCGCCTGTTGGGGCCCCGCTGGTGGCACCGGTAAATGAAGGAATGTTGATGTCTACAAAGCCGAGTTTCCCCAGGGTGCCCTCTTCCCGGAGCTCTTTCTCAACCGTCTCGATAAGCCGCAGCAACGGGTGCTGGAGCACGATCGAGGTATTGCTGTCGATGTTTCCCGTGACCGGGTTGACGTTGGCCCAAACCTCGGGCGGGTCATGGACCGACACCACGAGCGTGTCGCAAGTGCTGACGTCGCGGCTCGCAAGCACAAGGTCCTCGACGTGCCGCGGCAAGTCTGTAGTGAACAGCGGCTGTTTCTCGTTGTCTGTGTTTTCGAGAACGGGGAGCCCAACGAAGCCAAGCCTGGCAAAGAGTTTCTGGGCCTGGTAGGCGCGCACGGGCTCTGCCAAGGAGAGAAGCAGGGCCCCCGGCGCGTCGTAGGCGTCTTCGAACAGGTGGGCCGAGTTCCCGGGCCGCATGCAGCGCCAGTACTTCGCCTGGATCTGCATCACCTCGCACACGGTTTCGAGGGTGTCTGGTCGGGGCTGGGCAGAGACGGTGGCCTCGGGCGGCTCGCCCACTAGCACTTTGGCCACGCCCAAGGCGCTGTGGCTGATGGAGTCTAGGTTGTAGCCGCCCTCCAAGATCACGGTGAGCTTGCCCCGCGCAAGCCCTTTGAGCAAGTGCGTGAGCTGGCCGTAGCCGGCGGGCGTCACGTGGCACTGCCCGATGATGTCGCCGTCGGCGGCGTCGAAGCCCGAGCTCACAATGACCAAGTCCGGGTCAAACTCGCTCATGATGGGCATGACGATCTTGTGGAACGCGTACATGTAGTCTGCGTCGCCGACGCCGGCCTCGCGCCACGGCACGTTGACGGAAAAGCCCTCCCCGGGCCCGGCGCCGACCATCTCCGCGCCGCCGTACTTGGTGCCAGGGTAGAACTTCCCGTTTTCAAACCGATGTAGCGAGATGTAGAGCACGCGCGGGTCGTCGTAGAACGCCCTCTGTGTGCCGTTCCCGTGGTGGATGTCCCAGTCGAGGATCACGATCCGCCGCACGGACTCCGGGTACGCGCGGAGCATGTTTTTCGCGGCCACGGCCACGTTGCTGAAGAGGCAGAAGCCGCCCGGGGTGTCTGGCTCGGCGTGGTGCCCGGGCGGGCGCACAATCGCCAACAGGTTCTTCACTGTCCCTTCGACGACGGCTCGGCACGCCTCGATCAGGCCGCCGCACGAGAGTTTCGCCAGGAGGAAAGAGTCGTTGTTGACGTAGATGGAGTCGCCCTTCTCCGTCTCGTCGAGGAGCTGCTCCCGGGACATGGCCTCCGTCAGCAGGATGTAGTCCAAGTGTGCTTTTGTGTGCACCTGCAAGATCTCGTCGGCGGTCGCCTCGCGGATCGGGATCTTCACCATGAGCGGGCCAATGTCGTTGGAGCCCAGCAACGCGGTGTCCTGGATAAGCCCCGCCTCGGCGAGCCGCTTGTAGATCCGGTAGATGCGGCGCGGGTCCTCTGGATGCGGGTCGATGTACTCGAAGTACGACGTGAAGATCTTGGCATGGTACCGCATGCGCACGTCGTAGACGACGCCGGTCTTGAGTGGGCTGTAGAACAAGTCTGGTTTTTTGTGCGGGACCACGACCAACGAGGGCGAGGCCGAGGCCGCAGACTCGAGTTTCTGTTTTTTCTTGCTGCCATTTTGGTCTAGATGTGGTTCCAGAGATGGGCTGAACGTGTTTTCGGGTGATTGTTCGGGTGATTTTTCGAGCGTTTGTTCGAGCGTTTGTTTGTGCGTTTGTTCAAGCGCTTGCTCCAGCTTTACTTCAGGTTCAACCACCAGCGTTGGTAGCAGGACTTCTTTTGGGTCTATGTCCATATCCGCCTCGGCGCTTATTTCAGGGTTTCTTTCGGCGCTTACTTTTGCATCATCAATTGTCTGGGCAGTTTGGGATGCTTTTGCAGTTTGAGACGCTTCTGCAGTTTGAGACGCTTCTGCAGTTTGAGACGCTTCTGCAGTTTGAGACGCTTCTCCATTTACTGCTGCCTCTGCTGCTGCTTCTACTCCTATCTCCGCATCTGGATGCTTTCGTTTTATGCCCTGCTCGCCGGCAGAAATTGGGATACCTGAGTCCACTATTTGAGCAGTGGGTGCCAATGCTAAAGACTCTGGGGCCTGTTCGTTTGGTGTAGTCATGGCCTGTATGTTTGCCGCGCTCAATCCGATCCAAAATCTTTCAAAACCTCTTTATACCCGCACTCAACAAAAGAAAACGAGGTATGTAAGAACACCGAGGTACGTGGTCGTAGTAGCACCAGGTCGGCCAGTGAGATGCAAGTGAGTTGAGTTGGTGGCTCGAGGTATCTCCGAGGGCGCTGCCTGCAGGAGCAGATGTGTGCAGCCAAACTGCCCGCGGCAGACGCAGACAATGCTGTTTGTGTGCCGATGGCGTTTATTGTGTGCAGGCTTGCATTACATGCGTCGCGATTGCCTTAACGAGCGAAATGCGACATTTCAGTGGGGACAGAACCCATACTGGCCTTTGTAAACACGTGCGAAATACCATATCATACATCGAGAAAGCCAAATATATTGAGAGCTGTTGACTTGATCTTGCGGTATATGGGACACTTTTTGGCGCTTTTTGGTTGCAGGATTTCCTGTATTTGAATAGACGGGAGTGTGCCGAAGGACACCTTGGCCCATTGTCTCATGCAAGGGACGGAAGAAGCCCTGGCGTGCGAAACGAGATCCAAACAACGCGTGGGCCTCTCTTGGATGCGCGAGCACTGAAAGAGGAAGACCGATATCCGTTTTTGGAACATAGGGGAATGTAAAAAAAGTCTATCTAGTGAATCTATAAGGGATAATGGGCAAATACGGGGAGGTAGAGATGAACTTTAGGCTAGTGTGTAACCTGGCGTATCAAGTAGTAGGCACTTTTTCGATGAAGAGAGGAAAAAGATTTTGCCATCTACAAAGACCAAAACATGGGCTTCATAACATTGCAAAGCGCTCTATGAAAAGTGAAAAAAGTATGGCAACGGTCTGGTTCATAATCTTGCAGGATTCTTTTTATTGGCCTTGTTTTAAATGGCCTTTCTCTTGCCTTTTATTTTGTTCTTGATTCAAAAAAAAAAAAAAGGGGGAAGGGGGGAAACCGGCTTCTTTATTGATGACAATCCCTTTCTCTCACCATACGTCACTTATCCCTCAGTACGGCTTGAACCGGACATCCTTCTTCAGCTTTTTCTTATCCTTTTTGTCTTTCTTTTCTTTCTTGTCCTTTCTCTCCTTCCTCTCTTTCTTGTCCTTTCTCTCCTTGTTGTCCGTCTTATCTCTCTTCTCCTTCGCTTCCTCTTCTCCTGTCTCACATACTGAGACGCTACCTGACTCAATGTCTTTCCCGGATCCCACTTTCCATGGGAGTTCCCACGCCTTGATCATTCCATCCTCTCCACAGGTCAAAAGCAGGCTTGTTCCCGGTATGAACAACGCATCGCGCACGACCTCCTCTCCATGTGCTGAGGTCAACTTCACAGCCCGCTCAACATCAAACTGTTCCGAGTCTGCGTCAAAGGGCATCACAGTCATACTCAGCATCAGGTTGGCGCCGTAGCACACGTAGCCCTCCTTGTACAAATCGACCACATACTCGCATTCGGGCCATATTTGGCGTACATCGCCTAGATCACGTGGCCGGGCCTCCTCGTCGGCCTCATAGTTGGTGTTGTTGAGTTCCCAGAAGGCCAAGGTCTCCATGTGAGAGAGCACGGCAATTTTCCCGGGCGTCACAAACAGGCACAGGTGCACGGATGCGAAGTTGATCACCTGGTGGAGTGCCTCGTCTTCGTCTGGCTCGTCGAGGTTGTAGATGTTCACATATCCGTCCGTTGACCCGGACATAAGGTACGGGAGTGTCTTGTGGAACTGCACGGCGGTTATGTCGTCATGGTGTGAGTCTACAAACAGCCGAGCAGTCTGTTGTGGGCTTTGCAAGTCCCAAAGATGCAATTCTGCGTCTGCCCCTAGAAGCTCTGTGCCTGCCGCGAGCCAGCGGCCGTCTTTGCTGCCGAGGGAAAGAAATGTCGAGTTCCGGCCCGATTTCAAGTGCGCCTGGGCGCGGTGCAAGCCCTGCCGCAAGTCCCAGATCTTGACTCCATCTGAAGACGCAGAGGCCAATGTGAACTCGTCTATTTTCTCTATGGCGTTGATACACGCGTCGTGGGCACGTCTGTTGATCAGAGAAGGCTCGGGGGATCCATTGAGGGCGAAAAGTGCTAAAGCCCCTGAACTGGAACTACAAATAAACAGGCCTCCATTGATCAAAGGGAAGTATTCTAGGGCAAGGGCCCAGCTATCCTGGAACGGCAGCCACGACTGTTTGCAAGATGTGTTCATGTTGAAGAGGAGAAGATTCCGGTTTCTTGTCTGTGGAAAAAAGACTGAGTTGTATTCCCAGCCTTAAAGAGGGAAAACGCAGCGACTCTTTCCTAAGATATCGCTCTTTTATCACCGATATATGGTGAATTTAGTGTGGTTGAGTGCGCGTCCATGTGCGATGGCCTTGTGTTCCAAGCCAAAATTTGAAGCACCGATTTAGACCCCTTCAACGCTAATCGAGAGACTGAAAACTGTAATCTAACCTCTCCAAGAAAGCAATTATCAGATATATGCAAAAAACTGAAGAAAATCCTGGGTTCTTGTCGTTTTCGCCCGGGGCCTATTGACGCTTGATGTAAGTGTACTGCATATAAGCACGACTTCAACGGTCACGTGGCCCATACATTCATCTCGTCTCCCTCGCTAAACAAATACTTACATTTCCGCCTTTGCGCACACTTAAACACGCGCAGATCAACACACAGATCTCTTGGAATTTCTTGTTTTTGCCATGAGTAGCATTGTCAAGAAATCCTCGCACTTTGTGCCAAAAGTCAAGAAGCGTGTCACGCGCAAACCGACGGTGGCCACGCCGCCAGCCTCGCAGGTAACAGAAGATCCAAATGTTTCTCAGCCGCTTGAAAACGACACAAACGCGTCGGAATCCGTCGCCCAAGCCCACTCACCGCCGGCCACGCAGTTGGCGATGCTGCCAGGCGAAAACACGCGCGGAAACACGGGCGAAATCGCGTCTCCAGCCGCCTCACAAGCCCCTCAGAGCCAGAACGTGCTCCTGTCGTACTCTTTGTCGTCCCAGCCAGCGGTTAAGCCCTTGAATAAAGACTCTGCAGAGCCCGTGGTGGACCCAATCCAAAAGGTGCCCGGAACCATCCCCGCAAAGCAAGCACAAAGCGAGAACGTGAGTGAATCAGACGACGAATATGGCGACAACGACATCTTCAAACGGCCGGCGGCTCTTGTCCGAGAACCCGTGCGCCGGCGGCTGTCGGTAGTGTCCCCCGCCGTGGGGCTGAGCAGGCTTATGTCCATTGGTGGCCCTCGGCGGAGCAGCGTATATTCCAGCACACATCTGCCTGCTTTAGGGGCTTTAGAAGGGGACCATGTTTTTCTGAAAGAGACGCCCGTGACCATCGGCGTGCCGCTGGCCAAGCCCCCTAAGAAAAGAGGCCCCTCTTTCTCGCGCCCCGGACGTAAACTTCCCCGTGGATCCGTAGTACTGATTGGGCCCGTCACAGACACGTTAAGAGAAGAGGCCGACGAGGCCGACGAGGCCGAAAGCGCGGGGGAGTTGGGCCATTCTGGGTCTAGGCCTGTAGGTATATCAGGGGCAAACTCAGGGGCGAACTCAGGGGCAAAATCAGGGACCGTTTTGGGCCATACACATACTTCGCCATCCAAATCTAGAACACAGCTGGATTTCGTGGTGGCATTATGCCCCAAAACGAACAAAATGCGGAAATTCCGCACGTCCGCAGAGGTGGCCAGCGACTTGCCTGTGGCCCCCAAGGACTTGGTCACGAGTCTTCTGAGCGTGCAGCAGCTTCCCCGCAAAGTGAAGCCTGAGGACGAGGAGCTCTACACGCACATAAGCGTCCTGGCAGATACGATGAGCATGGCAGACTTATGCAAGCCGATGCTCCAGATTGGCACGAAATGCGAAACGTTCCCGTTGGCCGAAGAGGCAAAGGTCAACCTTCTCAAAAAGAAGGCAGAACGCCGCGAGGCCCGTGAGTTGGCCCGCAAGTACCGGATCTCGTATAAGCAGGCGCTTCGTGAGTTGCAGAGAGACGATGTGGATGCTAATGCAGACGCAGACGCGGACGCAGATGCAGATGGGGGTCTGGGTCTGGGCCAGAAACGGGGCTTTGACTTTGAGCGTGCGGCACGTGAAGAGGAGTTGGCGCAGGCTGCCACCAATAACTTGAAGCTTGCGGTGGTGGACGGGCAGTTACAGGTGGACCAGGAGTCCGTGATCCGTGCGCGGGAATTTGCGCCCAGCAGCAACAACAGAACAGTTGAGTTGGAAAACCCGTTTGAAAATCCAATCACAGCAGGCTCCTACTCGAGAAAAGTGCACACGGACCCGTGGACAAAACAGGAAATGGTACAGTTCTACAAGGCGCTCAGCACGTGGGGCACAGACTTTACCTTTATAGCCCAGTTGTTTCCTTACAGAACCCGGCGGCAGGTGAAAAACAAGTTTACGCTAGAGGAGAAAAACCAGCCGCAGCTCGTCGAATTGGCGCTCCGCAGGAAACTCCCGCCCAACATGGACGAGTTCCTCGCCTCGGCCTCTTCTGCAATGAAGTCGCTCAAGACCGTGGACGACTTCAACCGCGAGCTTGCAGACCTCAAGCGGGACCACGAGGCGCACATCCGCGACATAAACACGGAGCGCGAGCGCGCAATCAAGGAGGACTTGGAGGCAAACAGAAAGAGAGAAATCGAGATCCGTACAGGGTCCAAGCCCATGACCAAGGCCGAGAGATCACGTATGATAAGGCAGAACGAGGTGGTGGTTGGCGACATCGAAGACGTCAAACGCACGCGCGAGCAGCTCGACGCAGGCGGCGGGCATTAGCACATCTCACGTTTTCATGCATCACCTGCACCACTCCACGCGCGCGCTGACTCAATGTCGCGATCTTATCGTGGAAATTTCATTTTGGCTCCGAGATTTCTTTTTGGATGAACATTTGAAACAACACTCGCTGCACACTGCGTTTAGGCCCATGTCGTCTGCCAAAGATTATGCGCTTGAAATCATCACCAATGCCAATCAAAGCTCGGCAAGATATATTGTGCGGAAGCAACCGTCGTTCTTCGTCCGCCATCTCCGTCTCCCTCTAGCGTGTGTACTTTTGGCTTTCGTGATCCCACAAGGTCTTCGAGCTCTAGAAAGTCTACTCGAAAACGGTTGGCCGTCAATACTTGAGCCAATCTATCAAATCACGCAGATTCTGCCATCGGAATTACTCAGTCGCTTGAAAAGCAATGCTTCAAACCTTCCACTGGTGGTTGCAATCTTAGCCATTGTTCTTCTACTCTCCCTCGAGGAGGCCTCAGACACATTGATGGTGATTGAAGATATGGGCGTGCAAATCAGCAGCAAATCGAGGTGGAAGTTTCTCAATATCGGGCGCCATGGGAAGTTTTTGCCGATCTCAGAGATCATCGATATAGTAATTCATGAAGGTTTTCATGGCTATGGACAGGTAATCTACTACATGTGTGTGTTGACGCGAGACACGGGCATCGAGGGCAACGGTGTCCAGGTGATTTTTCCAAACTTCTTGCCACGTAAAGAGATTTTGCTCCAAGTTTGGAAGCTGAGTCGTCAAATGCTCTATGGCAACACGCGCAGGCACTACAGACATGTGCCGGGCCAAGGGCTCAGAGAGGTGCAACATCTACATGAATAATGGCAAATACCGAATCCGAATATTATATTATATTATGAAAAAGTTGAACGCTGACCGGTCGCATCGAGCGTGATCGCGTCAGAAATGCCTGCGAGGGCGTCTATAAAAAAGTTCAAACGTTTGCCGGTCACTGGCCGAGCTGCTTGAAAAGATGTGCAAAGTTCTTTCTGTCTGCCAAAGCCGCCACCAGCAAACTGGCGCCCATGTATCCTGCGACACTCAAAAGCATCTTGGAGTATGTGGGCTTGATGGGAGGAAGGTGTGACATGATATGCAATCGAGAAAGAGGAAGGATCATTGATATGTGCGGAGCTAGGCGTGGAATAGTCTGAGCTAGTGAAGGCGTCAAAAATTGATCAAGTCGCTTCAAAGTGTGTTGTGCAAGATGCCGAAGATGTTTAGAAAGATGGTGTTTGAGATGCTTTGATAGATGCTCGTGATAAGATAAATCGGACCTCTTTCAAGCGCTTCCAGTCTCTATTTATACGAACGCCTGG
This sequence comes from Metschnikowia kofuensis (nom. inval.), assembly GCA_030564885.1. Taxonomy (NCBI): domain Eukaryota; kingdom Fungi; phylum Ascomycota; class Pichiomycetes; order Serinales; family Metschnikowiaceae; genus Metschnikowia; species Metschnikowia kofuensis (nom. inval.). The sequence continues at coordinate 39,981 of JAJLZY010000106.1, forward strand.
CAAAGATAAGCCTCATCGCCGAAACCTGCCGAAACCCGGTTTTGCCCGAGCCTGCGATTGAGTAATCAGGCAACGAGTCAGAGCAGGTGCGGCGCACGGTTTAGAGCATGCAGAGTGGTGAGTATTCGCTTAGCCGGGCCCAGCTTGGTTCTGTGACATGCCGCGTCTGCAGGCGCAGAGAAAACTCACAAGCAATTGAAAATAAACAATTCAGGAAAATGACATTAAGTGTTCGAAAGACGCTTGGACTAATCAATTTTCATTGTTTTGTCTGCTGAAAAACTGAACAGATTGTGGCCTGGATTCGTAAGAGCATCCGGCAGGTGGCGCGAGCGGCAATCGAGTTGCCTCGGGTTTAAGGTACGGAGGTGTTTTTCCGAGGGAAAAAACACGAGACTTTTATGAAAGCGGAAGTTTGCGCCGCGCGTCACGTGAGAATCGGATGTTTATTTTTGTCTTTCTGAAGAACGATTGCCCATGGAAAAAAGCTTTAGGCATCGATTGAATTGCTTTTTTTGCATGCAGAATCTGGTGCTTGACAG